>OX442418.1:8123131-8347174 GCA_949361645.1 Spongilla lacustris
CAAGGTCCAACTTTTCCATTGGCAGGTTCATATCTAAGGTGCTCACCTTGCAATGGCTGCAAAGTAGGTTCTGTATGCACATTGTGGACATACCTCACTGAGTGGGGCAGAGGCCAGGTACTTGCACCTCATTTTGTCGAACAGAAGGAAAGCCTCCTGATGAGCAATTCATGGCACGCTCCACAGTTTAGATGGAGCCCACATGTACAATGTGATGGTAATAAAGTAGGTTGAATACCGTAGCGTAAACAGATGGCATGTAGAGCGAAACACAATATGGAGAGCATTCAGTCAGCTCGTGTTTGACTGGAGTGACAGGTGTTGTTTGCTTTGCGTTTCGTTACGTGCCAGGTTCTTTTTCCTTACATTGTTGGATCTCAAGATCAGGAGGCATTGACATCATCACTTCCAGTATCAGAGGACCTTGTGGAGGCCGTCATGAAGTCTACACACAGGCAGAAAGTTGACTATGACGGACATTCTACAGAGCGGCCATTCAAGCTTGGGGACCTACAGCAGGCAAACAGGATCCATGATGTGAGGGAAGTAGACAGTCAGAAGAGTAAAATCAACGGTCACAGTTGAGATTTTGGATGGAGAAGGCACAGAAGGGGTGCACACCAACCGTCTTCATCAATGAATCCAGCCAGCAGACAATTCCCAACCACGAATCGTACCTAACCCAGTGACACCGGCAAACTAGTGATAGGATGTGGCTTCATATGGTCAAGGTATTTGGCTGGGGATGCCTTCCGTATATATGCATCAACTGTCTTCAGGATGTGGCAGCGGATGAACAGTTCTTTGTACATGTACATGTATGTCAATGCTTATCTGCTTGATAAACACAAAGCCTTTATATTGCTTTTTATCTATTCATGTGACTGCAAGACTGGCTAAGATAATAGTGAGAACATTGGCAGGGCTATATATCTATAGTGAGGTACATATACAAATAATTAATTTTAGTGGCCTTTGAGCAGAGCCATATATGGAATGTTTTTTCGTGTTGCATGCAGAATCACTCATGTGAGCGAAACTGTGTTTGGGTGTCTGATGGTAGGCTGTCAGGGATGTGGCGGCTGGCGAACTGGTAGGAGTAATTTGCCATATTGACTTTGCCCTTACTTGCTATCTGGATTGCATGGTCCAGTTCTTTATCTGCTTTTCTGCTTTACAAACACAACATTGCATCAATTGTGTTTGTGCCCAGCTGCAAGCACTTTGACCTACCAGAGGAATACTTGATGAGTGACCAGGACAACCTGGCCAGAACTAATGCATTGCACTGAGTGCTGAGAACTGGCAGTCTGTTATTGACTGTGGTGTTGATTCCATTAAGAGCACCCCCAGCCAAATACCTTGACCCCCTCTGGAGGTTATGAAGCTACATCCTACCAGTTTGTGTCAGGAGATAAAAGCATCCAAACGTTGCGCATCCAATCAATTTGCTGGCATTACCGCGAATATGGGAAAGAATTTTGCCGTCGATGAGGCTGTTGTAGGGAAGATTAAAAGGTATATGATTTGTTCTAGACGTGTTGTACATGTCGTAGGAGCATGTCATACGTGTCGGATTAACTTTAAGTGGTCAACCGACACGACCACAGAGGAAAAAGTCGAGGGCGTTCATAAAGACGGCTTAGCTGGAGAGATCGGGCGGTACAATAAGCAGAAGAGGTGTGATCTCTGTGAGAATGCTAAATAAGGTTGTTCAGAGGCCTCTAGTAGTTACAAGGAATACTACAGCGCCCTCAGTAGTAATGAGGAGCCGACAAGAGAAGCGATCAAAGGGAACGGGTTTGTATAAATGGGGGGCGTGGTTCTTGCGATATGGAATTACTTTCGCATAATCTTGTTCCGTTTAGGGATGAAATGGAGAATGACCACCACAGCCAGACTACTTAGGGGGAAGGGCATGGTATTGCTGAAGTTGTAGGAGGAAGTGGCACAGTGCAGCAGATACTCTGTACAGTGTACTGCCGCTGCCATGCATGCACAGAATAACATTATTGTATAGCGAGTCAGTAGCATTGAATGCCTCTATACAAAAGGGCTGTTTGCATGGGTATTTGGCCAATTGGCTGTACAACCGAAAAGTGGCCTATCCTTGTTTATTTGAAGAACTGAGGAACTGTTCAAGTTTAGTCTAACTGCATTAATTATGGCATCATGCATGTCGTGCCAATATTACGTACAAGTCCTTTGCATTTTTTATCCACTAGCTCAAATTTACTCAATTTCAGAGCTTCAGAAGGTTGGTTAATGTCCACAATCCCTGCAATTTGATGAATTCAACCTTCAAAACATGTTCCTTGGTATCTATACATCCATTGATTTGCCCCAATGTTGTTGCCATGCCTATCATTGCATGATGCACCAGGTTTAGGTAATTATAATTATGCTGCTGGGTATCTAAAGAGAATTGGCCAGGGAATGTGTGGTTGATTCCCAGGATCAATAGGAATTTCCTTCAGATGAATACTACATTAAAAAAAAAAATTTGGGTGCACAACCTACCATTTGAAAAATACACCTTACAAGATGTTAGCCACCAAAAACCACTGAATAACATTATATTATATCTGATTAACTGATAATTTTATTAAATATATTCAATATCATTAAACTAACATGTAAACACAAAATGCATGTAAATCATTTATAGTGCTGGTATTGGCAGATATCTATTTTCGCATTTTCAGTGGTGAGAAAGGGTTAAATCCTGATTTGTTTACAAAATATATATGTTACATTATATCTTTTATAAAATGTTTATTAAAGTTCATGTTTAACTCTTTATAAATAACTACATAATCTAATACTATAATTTCCAACGTCCGTACGTCCGTCCGTACGTCCGTCCGTACGTCCGTCCGTACGTCCGTACGTCCGCGTAACCACCTATTTATAAACTCCGCTTTGAACATAACTAGCAACGCGTACCTAGCAACCAATAGAAACGACCACTCCCACACAAAAGTACATAGCAACACCAATGGCAATTGACTGGGTGTTCATTCTTATCCTACAGACCGGGAGTAGTACTATTATTGCGTGCGCGGGCTATTAAATAGGTTGCGTAGTAACCGTATATTACAACAGGTGGTAGATTACTGTATGTAAAAAAATAAAATAAAATAAAAAACATTCTGCACTTCTTATAGAATCACTTCCGTGATTTTTCACGGGGTAACGCTACTTATCGACCAATTGCCATTGACCGGTGTTCATATTTATCGTTACAGACTGGAAGTATTTCTTTGTAATAGGTTGCGTAGTAACCGTATATTACAATAGGTGTATGTAAAAAACATTGACTATACAATCAGCTCCGTGATTTTTCACGGGCTAAGTCTAGTTAATTCATAAAACTTGCATATTAAAATTGTAACATTTAATTGGTTAATTAATTTGAGAAAAGAGCACTAACTAGCAGTACCACACAGGATTGGATCTGGCTAGGTCAATTATAAAAATTCTCCTCCTGAATGCTAATTTTGCTCTTCATGTAAATGCACTCATTTATAGATTTCACTCAAACCTAATTTATTTATCTCATCATATATAATTTTTGAAGCATAATGTTGGCATAAATCAGAGTACAGTTATAGGGCAGTGTTATACCAATGTTAAAATGTGTTTCCCTGAAATAGAGCACATACACAATGTATGGGTGTGAAGTTACAAGCAAAAATAAGTAACCGATTAACATTCGTCACTTTTTTGCAATAAACTCATTCTGATGCAATAATATTAGAAAATAAACGAATTGTTATAATGCTTTCTTCTTAACTAATATTTATCCAAATATGATTGGAGATAATAATAAGATATTAAGTTAGAAAATACAATGTTAATTTCAATTAATATCGAAGCTGTAATATGGTGGTCCTAGATCTAGGACCGTAGCGATCCTAGATCTAGGACCGCTGCCTGGAGATTAAAGGCCGCATTTGAAATCGGAAACGTCAGTTTTTGATAAGGGGCCATGTTACACTTACACACCAAATTTCAGCGCAATCCAGCATGTAACGGTGGAGAAATCCCTTAAAAACTACTTATTTAGGGTAGTTACTGAAAATGAAACGCTATGCAATCAGGAAGTCACGTGAGCAGTTGTGGTTTTGTACTTTTAATGCCAGATGATGCATAAACAATATTCTGTAATTAGATTTTGGATATCCCAAACCATGTTGTTAAAAAGTCCACTCAAATGTAAAAGTGATGCAAAAAATTTTATCATCAACTAGCATGTTATGCACTGTAGGGATGGTGAAATCTCCAGTCACAGTTGAGATTTCTCCCATCTTCTTTCTTGTGTAGACAGCGGGTGCTAGCCACAAGCTACTGCTTTCCACAATGATCTTTTCTTCAGCATATCATTTATCTGCTCCTGAACTTCTTGCTTGAAGTGTGCTGGTGTCCTCCTGGGTGCGACCTTGCTGTAGACCCCACAGTGTCTCCCTTCAAAGCATGGCTTGACAAATCCAAGGAAATTCTGCTCCTGCCAACTCATTGAAAATCGGTATAACACCATCATCTGCCTCATCTGAAGCTGGGCCCTCCAGGGATGCCAAGATGCCTTTTCTCGCCTCTCTCTGCTTTCAATATTGCCTGCATTGCATCTGGTTCAGGTACATGTGTAGTGGTGCTGGTCACCCTCTACGGTAGACCGCAATTCAGTGGTGTTCCCCGTTGCTTGTAACTGCTTGTTGTTTGCTGCGGGAAGGCCCGCCATGAACTGATGCAGCAAGAGTTGCTCCTTTGGCATGGCTTGCTCCAGCAGCTGCTTTAGATCATGCAGTAACACTGGCAGTGCTGCACCAGGGACCACTTCCCTCTATGAAACATCTCCCAGAGTAGTGAAACTTGTTGGTGTCATCGCTGCCCTTAGCTCATTCTTTCTCTTGGCGTAAGTCTTCGTTTCAGTGCTGAGTTCCAGCCATGCTGTGAGCCCTTCGCCTTCCAGCAGTCTCGTTGTCGCATTTGTTGGCATTGCCATATACATGTACAAGATATAAAAAACATTCTCTCTGTGAAGGTTAGTGGTATATAGGATTTGAAGGCAATGGTGGTGTAAAAAGGAAGGGAACAAGGGATTCAGTGGACATACAATAATTATTCCTATATTTAGCAACATAATTGTAATGATGTTCTATACAGTGCTAAATATAGGAATAATTATTGTATGTCCACTGAATCCCTTGTTCCCTTCCTTTTTACACCACCATTGCCTTCAAGTCCTATATACCACTAACCTTCTCAGAGAGAATGTTTTTTATATCTTGTACATGTATATGGCAATGCCAACAAATGCGACAACAAGACTGCTGGAAGGCGAAGGGCTCACAGCATGGCTGGAACTCAGCACTGAAACGAAGACTAACGCCAAGACAAAGAATGAGCTAAGGGCAGCGATGACAGGTGAAAGTGCTTAAACCATTATTATAAGTACCTACAGTGGCCATTCACACATCAATGACGGAACTACAACACTTGAAAAATAAAAATTGAGTTCCTTGTTTCCTAACACAAAAATAATTTTACGGCCAATATTAAAAAGACTCCACCAAAACATATGTTTACATTCAAAAGGGTGTGGTGTCCATATGTGTAACTAGGTACGAAAAATGTGTGGATGGTCAGACACTAGGTGTGTTTATAAGATTTGGATTTTAAGTTGTGCGGTTTTCAATTGTGGGTACTAGTAGTGGTCATAAAAATTATTTGATTGTGCCATGGTCGTTGTATGGTATTATAGTCGTACTGTACGAAAACTGCCATACTTGAGCGACTAGTGAAAATGTGTATCTAATGAGTAAATAGCGTGCATGTATCGAACGTAGCACTTCAGCAAGGTTAGCTCCTGGCCAATCCAGACGCTTCACTTTGTTTGTGGCACGTACGAATCATCGGGCAATAAGCGCTACCACGCCTTTTGAAAGAAGTATCCGATGAAGCTGGAGAGTGTACATTTCATCATCTGCTTTCATCTGGTCATCGACTGTCGCCATGATTTCTGTGTTAACTTTAGATGCATGTGTATCCATCCGCCCACTGCCTGGAAGGCTTCCTATGCATCCTGTGGCTTTGTACCGCTTAATGAATTTGTGGATTCCCTTCCTCAAATTCAAACGACCTCTTTTGGTGCCTTCAATACTTTCATGTACATGTACAAGAAAAAAATCTGAAGCTTCTTTTAACGCGCAAACACCATTTCACACATAGAAAATGAGCAGGGTTAAACTAGGCTTGTACCCAGGTTTTTAGTTTGAGCTACAGTACCGATCACATGCAACTTGACACATGCATGCGCGAGTCGCACAAGAGACTCGCGTGAGATTCGACTGTACACAGGCGGGACTCGAGTCCTTGTGTGCGAGACTAGATTGACCTCACGTGTACGCATATAGTCTGCCTATAATGGACATATAGTGACTTTATGTACTCCTGAGCCAAAGGTAACAATAATGCCACAACCACGTCCTCTGTGTACTCAGAACTAGCAAATCAAATGCATTGTACGAGTGTTTTAACAAAGCAGCTGCTAATGTAGGGTCCTAATTTGTATAGCAGTTATTGCACTGATAATAGATATCATTGCAGTTTTGCTTTCGTTAACATTTTGAGCAAAATGCCAGCTTAGTAAGTTACCACATGTCACTCTCCAACTATAATAATGCGGTAACTCAGTAAACTTATCGCCCGTACGATGACATGTTGTAAACCACAACTACATACATGTATATGGGGTGTTTATTCTCTAAATAAACCATAGGCAGAGGAATAAGTGTGCAGGGTCCCTGTTCATTACATACACTAGCTTGCCCCCTGACCAGCTGTCATATGGGTAAACAATAGGTACATATGTCATGCCTTAATTATATGGTGCTGTTACAATTCAGGTTTATTTATTGGAAGCCAAACACACACAATTATTTGACACTGCAACCTCTATTCCTTAAAACAATTGCACTGAATCTAGCGTCCATGTTAAGGCGAGGCATCGTTCGTTTCATAGAAATATACAAGACAGGAAGTTCAAAATCATATGCGTGAGGTGGGCGAGACTCGACTGCAAGCGGGTGAGACGCATACGGGTATTAAGTGCGACTTATGTGTTGTCAAGTTGCGTGTGGATGGTACTGTATATGTACATGTAAGCGGTGTTATTATATTAAACACAGTAGGTGTACGGCACGCCTATTGCGATGCACGTTACGTTTATCGTACAACAGCCATGGCGTTATAAAACACTTAAACTTTTTATGACCGCTAACTCCTTCAGTCTGCAGATAAAAATGGCTTCAGAAAGACAACCTCATCAATGTGTACATTGTGAAAAGGCATTTTTATATCAGTCAGATCTGCGAAGACACATGCTCACTCATACAGGAGAGAGGCCACATCAGTGTCAACAATGTGGAAGGTCATTTTCACTACAGTCACATCTGAAAACACACATGCTTATTCATACTGGAGACAGGCCACATCAGTGTCAACAATGTGGAAATGCATTTTCACTAAAGTCAAATCTAAAAACACACATGCTCACTCACACTGGAGAGAAGCCACATAAGTGTCAACATTGTAAAAGGGCATTTTCACTACGGTCAAGTCTGCAAAGACACATGCTCACTCATACATGTACTGTAGAGAAGCCACATCAGTGTCAGCAATGTGGAAAACCATTTTCGCAACAGTCAGATCTGCAAATACATGTACACATGCACACTCATACAGGAGAGAGGCCACATCAGTGTCAACAATGTGAAATATCATTTTCACGACGGTCACATCTGCAAGGACACATGTGCACTCATTCTGGAGAGAAGATTTACAAATGTTTCTGTAAAAAGTCATTTGCAAGGTCAGATGCATTGAGGGCCCACTGGAGGATTCATACTGGTGAGAGGTTGAGGTGTAGCCACAGTGGATGTAGCAAATCTTACCTGCACAAGAACAGTTTGGAACGTCATCTTAAGTCTTGTCACATCTAACACGTAAACATTTATATTACATGTATGTTTGACAGCTTTAATGTTCGTATTTGCTGAGTGTGCAGCTGTACTAGATCCATTGTGTATGGGAGATGGTATAGAGTCTTGTGTGGCAATGCAACTGGTAATGATAATGTATCAATAATACTATGGCAACCTATATAGACTTACCACACGTACCCTGTATATCTAGATATACATGCAACATGCCTGCTCCCCGTCACACAATGCACAAAGGGCTAATACTGGGCAGGTATGCATGTGAGATAGAAATTCAGTGCAAATGTACAATATATTTATACAAGCCTAATGCGTGACTGAGTGCTCCCACATATTAATAAGGCAAATTTGACATATTCCTGGTTACATGTGTTTAACTGTTTGTGCTAAAATCATAAAACTTACACACCATGATGCGGCATTGCCATATCACAGTCGAAGCATATGGCAAGTTCAAAGTAGTAAAGTCTTGCATTAGTTTAATACTGGAAATAAAATGCCGATCAAATGCCATATTGCAATAGTCCGCCTCTTTCAGCGAATATTCCCGCAACCAAGACTAATATAATACATACATGTACATGTACATCACTTCCCAAAATCAAAACACATGCAAGTATGCTAACTACCAGACAATATTGAAAACCATTCCAGGTGGTTAGTAGCAAATCAATTTCTACAACAATGTACACAATGTTCCACAAAATATTGTATTCTTACATGTACTGATTTGACTATACAGTTACACAACTATGATGTCAAAAGTCAAACATACACTTGCACATGCACTGGTTTTACATTGATGGTCAATTGGAGGTCACAAGATGAATGACATTCTACTCCCTTCCTAATGGAGTGACCAGGGATGCTTGCCGTGTGTGCAAATGATTATATGTGACATAAAAGGAATATTCCTACCATGTACATATTCATGTACATGTACTTGTAAGTGTACTCCTATTTGTAGATGATGTCATCAGATGACATCATCATATATGTAGGTGGTGAGTACAATGACAAACACATCTTTACCTACAATAAACAACTGTCATAACTTACCCTCTGATATGGAATGATTGGTATTCACATTGTTTGAGTAAATAAAGTAAAGGAATAAACTTAATAACCACACAATAAACATACATGTACACATGTAGCAACACCACTGGTGTAGCAATTAAAGACAAAACACCACAAAGTGAAACAGAACCTTAACTGTTCAATCTGTAGACCAATACATCAGACAAGAAAATGTAACAAAATGACTATGAAGCATGAACATGCTGGTATGCTAACAAAATAAAACCATTATATGCAAAATCACCAAAAATTAATACAGACAGGAATTAAAGCTGATATCAATCAAAATTAGCATACATACAATTAGCTTATTTGTCTGGGTAGGATCAAAACTACTCGTATTTACATCACATTTAATTATGTCCATACTCAAACCACATACATGTGCATGTAACATAATGTAATGAATGCACAGAGCTAAATGATCTACATGTACAAGTTAACAAATTCTTTTATCGGTACATATACATGTATGTCAAACTTGTCACTAAATGTTACATCACATTAATACAGATCAAAGTTATGTACACACTGTAGGTACAATCATTTCTAACTTATCAAAATACATGTATTAATATTGTTGTCTTATAAGTACACTGCCGCAATTACATGTATATTGATTTGTGCATACAGTTACAAAATAGTCAAAAGCCAAGGATATATGTAAAGGATTTATCTTGTTAAAACATATGTAACAATCTGGGCAATTTTACAAAGTTAGACAAAACACCCATGTCACATGTCAAGTGTCAACGATTTCTATATGAACGACATGAAAACAGTATTGAAAAATACATCTGCTGCCTGTTTATAGTAGTGACCAGGATGCTTCTATGTGCATAAAACATGTGCTTACATTCAAGCTACATGGATCAACCACATTGGCCTGCACAACAAACATTTACTAATATTGAACATGTAAGCATTTGTACTTCAATTTGATGGCAGTACAGTTGATGTCATGTACAATGACAAACACATCTTTACCTACAATAAAAGTAACTGCCATAACTTACCTCCTGATATGGAATGATGGTATTCACGTTTGAGCAATGAAGAAAAGGAATAAACTTAAAAACCACACCATAACATACATGTACACATGTAGCAACACCACTTGTGTAGCAATTAAAGACAAAACACCACAAAGTGAATTTAACTGTTCAGTCTGTAGACCAATACATCAGATAGATATAGGATTGTATTTACAAGTCATGCCACATCTGATTCATCCTTAGAATAAAAACAACAGTAGTATATCACTCTCCCACATCCAATGACTTACTTTGTTCACATCAGCTCCTGCCTTCACAAGGATCTCCACCACAGCTGTATGACCATTTCGAGCTGCTCTATACAGTGGTGTTGTCTGTAACATCAGAAGGTATCATCAATATCTCTTTTACACCAAATATTAATTGAATATTAATTATTAATGTGATGCAGTTGATGTCATACCAGCTGTGATAGGACAATGACAATCACATCACCCTTACATCCATGTACATGAACATGCATCTATTCTAGCTGCATGTACCACAAATAGAGCGGCCCCATAATTGATATGTGTACATGTACATGTACGTGTAAACATAAATTTGCTACAAATATAATGGCAGTCTTGTAAACATAACCACAGTAACACAAAACAGAATGATGAAACATGAACATGCTGGTATGCTAAAAAACTGACTGCATTGGAAACCATCATATGCAAAATCACCACAAAGCCAAACAAAATTTTAAATACATATTCAGGAATGAAAGCTGACATCAGCATACCTATTGGTCTGGATAAGATCATACATGTACATGTAACTACTAATACATACTTGTACATCACATTTGTAATTATTTACATACCCAAAAATCAAAACACATGTAATATAAATTGTTATGAATGCACAGAGCTAAATGATCTCCATGTACAAGTTAACAAAGTAACAAATGAAAACAGTAACAAATAAATGCCCCTCTATTGGAGTGACCAGGATGCTTCCATAGGACATAAATATGTGCTATACCTGCACAACACACTATTTGACATGTAAGCATTTGTACAACTACTTGATGGCAGTACAGTTGATGTCATGTACATTTGTATAACTTCCATGCAATTTATGGTGCATTGTGTAGATAGTTTTTTTTCTTTTTATGATGGACATCCAAATCTACTTACAACTGTACACATGTACATGTACATGTATATAATGTACATATTCCAAAGAATTCACTATTCACTAATAACTTTACAGGACAAGCAAATGTACATTGTACATGTAGGGCAAAGCTGTAATGTACATGTAAGGGAAGCTGCCATATTAGAACATATTTACAATCCCTGCATTGCAAGCCCTCCTTTTATCTACATTGTGTATTTCTTTATTTACAACTCATGAGATATACATTTTAAACGTATAATGTTGTTATAAGTGGTTACAAGAAGAGCTACTTGAAGCCAAAGAGAGGCTTTGTGGCTTCCACCAATACAAACATTGCTACATGTAACTCATGGTTACTCACACAAACAAGGATGAGGTTAAGAACACTATCTATCCCAAAGCCAAAACTACACTGTCACAATGAAAGCTTACATTTAAAAAGTTAACATACATACTGTGTATTGGTTTCGATAAGTTCATAAAATACATTTAATTATGTACATCTGCACCCAACCCCCCCCCCCCCCCCCCCCCCCCCCCCCCCGCATAAATAATAAATACGCATTGCTAAATGATTCTCATCAACAAAGAATCACTATAGCATGATACATGTACAAGTATACGTATATGTTGGTTGGTATTTAGAATTTATCACTAAAATCAAATGTGTATGTGGACAAAATGAACAACACTATAATACTGTACATGTACATCCAAATATTGTTCCTGTTACTACATGTACATGTACATGGTAACAATGGAATGTTTTCATAAAGTTCTGATAAATACAACGTTAGAATTTATGGCTTGGGGATATACTGCATTGAAATGCTACACTTCCAGGAGCTTCCTGTCAGGAAGAAATCTTATAAGACCACACTTGAACTGAAGTAATGGTTAGAGTGTAGGGCTGCTAGTTTGAAGGGAAACAAACCTTATGTGTAATAGGTTATTCTTCTCAAGCAAAGCTACCAAGTGTATGTATGCTCCCTTTGAAGGGTTATGGCTTACGTGTACATCCCATTGGCTCCTATGAAAAATCTCATTGATCCAGATTGTAACAACACCTGCACTTCATTTTGATTCATGCACATGTGTAATTGTGTACATGTGGCCTCATTACCATCCGGATCAACCAACTATTTAGCCAACATGTTGCATGGTCCACATAAGATCATATGTAACTACTCATATAACTCAATTATGTACATGTACATGTGCATCCAAAATACAAACCACATGTACATGTAATGAATGCACAGAGCTAAACTGACATACAGCCAGACAGCCAGGGTTAAACTTCTGATCACTAGCATGATGCATGTTGGTTGTCATTTAGAACACATGTACATGTACATCAATAAACCAAACATTCCTTGTCTTCTGTTGTGGACAAAATGCACAACCACCATCAAAATATTGTTCTCTTACACTGCAGCAATGATACATATTTGTGTGTAGTTATAATCCCTGAAGTGATGTCAGTAGTCAAGGAATATTACATGTAGAAGTACTGGTTTTATCTTGAAATGTAATTTTAGCAAATTGGAGGACTTAACATTTCTGCCCACAAAACACTCATGTCTTGTGCACTATAAACATTCACCTGTAGTATGACTACTATAAGGATTATGCTACTAAAGCTAAATCTTATAATTAAAAACTCCTCCACAGACCTTCCACCTCAGACAAACTACACAATTGAACATAGTTTCTAACTACACACTGTTTCAGCCAATCAATATGGTGAATACAACATCTGGTGAAAGAAGTAAATATTTAGGATGTCATTTTGTGAAAAGTGCACAGTGCACTGAAGGAAAGATAATTAGCAGAATGCCGGTGGGAGAGATTTTAATAACTCACATACACACGTATCACACTACATTTGCACCTAGTTCAAGTAATATTCTTACTACATGTACATGTAGGCTTTTAAGAACACATGAGGAGCACCATTTTGGATCATGGAAGTTTCAAACACTACATATAATATACCTCTCATGATTGCTAAGTAATGCTACATCATAGGTTTACTTTCCTATAGACATGTACATGTACATTGTACATTTATTCATTACAAAGAAAGAGAAGGAAATTGAACAAGGCATTATTGGTAAATAACCTCTGCTAATTTTTATACATGTACATGTACATGTACTTTATATACCATTGTGGGAAGGAAGGGGTCTCATTTATGTGTTACAATTACGATCACCAGGTTATAGTGTGAGAAGGAACAGCTCCTACCACTGCCTGTTCTGTCTACTGTCCTACCATGATTACCTGTGTACAGTACTGCCATTGTGAAAGGCAATATTGGATATGAAATCTGCTTCTAGACCTTACTGTCCAGAGTAGGCTTCTATTTGAAATTGACAATCAAACTACATAAATGTACATGTATATTAAACTGTTTTGAATTTATAGAATATTATAAAGTTCAAACAACCAGACCTCTATACTACAAGTATGTGTTGCATTTGATGTTCATATCTCATATCTTGGACCACCACTAACATTTACCACTGACTTAACATACAAGTACACATGTACATATTACCTTGCTAGACTGTTCATTCACTTTAACACCTTGTGACAGGAGCCGCTGAACAGTTTTCACATCTCCAGTCTTGCTTGCTTGAAATAGCTGCATGTTGAAGAGAAGTTTTTTTTTAAGTACTAATGAACATGACACAATATATGCACAAACCATACATATTCATATTGCTACAGGACACTTTCAGTTATACTGGAGGCACATCCTCATCTCAATAGCTATGAGGATGATGTCAAGCTCATCAATAGGATGGTCTGCTACCACAAAGGGCAGCATACAGAATGATATTTGAGTTCTTAGCCAGCTAACAACAAAAGAGAATAGTGCTATTCTTGACAACCATAGCATGCCATTCCTACTGTTGTTGATTAAACCAGTGGTGTGAGGACACCATGCTCAAACTCCTTCATTCTTTGACAGTACATGTATTGCCTATGTGTCAGTGGATTTTTGACATGTTGATATAACAACATGTACAGGAACCTAAGGGTGACTCCAGACTTTGATTTTTTACATAACTTTGCACCAGCAAGCATATTAAGATGGAATTATTTTCAGTAACCTGAGATTTACTGACTTATTTTTACAAGCTCCTAATCAACAACATACATGTATGTCATTTGCAGATGTTGTACTCCTTTACCTGGTACATGTACAAGCTGCAGTGAGGGTTCCAGCACATGGACCTCATCATCATCATACTAGCTAATGATAAGGCAATGTGGTAGGGAGTTATAAGCCACACACACACACAGGCTATATTTTATTATGTTATTATGTTGCTATGCCCCCCTGGACATGCATTTCTTATGTCCTCATAACCCCCCCCCCCCCCCCCCCCCCCCCCCCCCCGGGACAGACTTATAAATGCCTCCCTGGACAAGGATCTGTTATACCTACTAGCCCCCGGGACAGGCATTTAAATGACCACCCCCAGGACATATTCCCAATACCCCCCCCCCCCCGTGACAGCCATCCATAGGGGTGTACGGTTAAATAGTCTAATGGAATAGCCCATTTGTTTGCTGCTACATGTACGTTTGCAGTGCACACTACCACTACAACACCACCACAGCACAATAAGGCTTCAAACGGAGGAGGCCTACTATGGATTGGGCTAGGAAGGCAAAACGGATTGGGAAATACATGCAGGTTTAAGTCTGGCTCAAGTCTTTCTTAACAGGGGCGGATACAGGAATATTTTAAGGGGGGGGGGCACGGTGAATAAAAGTTATAAGAAAGTGGGCGTGGATCCCCAGAAGGGGGTGGGTGCGGGAGGGGGATATGCCCCCTCCCGCGCGGAGCGCGGAAGCTTTTAATACTATTTAAGTATTAAAGCATTATAACTATGCTAGTTTTAGTGCTTTATTTATATGTACAATTAAAAATTGCACTAAAAGAGAAGTATTTGCGCATGCACCGTGCGGTTAGATGAGCAAATAGTTTCGGGCCTAAAATTGTTGCGAAAAATTCTGCCATGTGCGTCGGACCTATCGCACATTGTGTATCATAGCCATAATGCTTCATTTGAGTCATAAATAGCAAAATAACTATGATGTGGTGATTAAGCACCGGGGGCACGTGCCCCCCCTCCCCATCCGGACGACTCATTAAATATTCATGAGTGTATTTTGCGTACCGCGTGCAATTATAACCGCACGAAACGGTCCGGTGCTGCGGTTAGCTACAGCGCTGATATCCATATACAATGTACTGACAGGGGCGGATCTAGGGGGGGGGGGGGGGGGGGGGCACACCGGGGTGGAGGGGGAGGAGCACCTGTCAGTCTCAAGGGAACAGCAACAGCACTCATGAAGCCTGAAGCCCTCTTAAGGCCATATTTATCGCCATATTGTGGGAGAGGAACACAGCAAAAATGAAAAAAGAAAAGAAGGCCGCAAATCGAGACTTGATTTTACAAGTGATCTGACACATATACATACTGATACAGACTCATTACATGCAGCCTGCATACACATACAATCGTTGATTTTCATATGATTTTCTTACATTTTTTTGCTGCGGAAACCAACCTCGGCCGGGCGGGCCGGCGCCTTATATATCACAAGGAAAGTGACTCAAAATGAATATTTCATATCCCTATTTTGCTATTTATGACTCAAATGAAGCATTATGGCTTACGAAATGTCGTATTGACGTAATAGACTACACTATTACGTCAATACGACATTTCCATCCACCTAATCCTGCTGCAGTTGGATGAATACATATACGAACGATCATAGTATCGAGCTAGTATAAACGGCTGTGTAAGTGAAAGGTCCTATTACTAATGCTGTACCGCCCAAACAAGTGATTATTCACTCGGTTACTAGCAATGTACACTGCGATATATGGCAATCAAATTGCTACAAAAATAGGCCTACCTCTTCGATTCCTGACATGTCGATGTCATCAATAGGGCCGAGTCACGTCACGCCTCCGCGCGTGGGCCGCCTAATGTCTTTTTAAAAAGTGTTTAGTCTTAGGGATGAGACTAGTTGGGCGTGGCCCGCCCTTCGCGCGACGCCCAACTAGGATGAGACCTGTCAGGTGGATGAAGCCAAAGCTAGAGCAGATACTGAGGTGTGTTGGTGATTAAAGGGGGGGGGGGGGGGGGGGGTGAGAGCCGTAGTGAGGCCCGGGGTAACAGATCGTTTGGGGGCCCCATAGCTATAGTCTATAGCTATAGGCCCTGGAAATACGAACGGAGGAGGGGGGAGGGGGACTCCCTTGACATTGGCCAAATACACATCCGTAGTACATGTACGTTTAAACGTTAACTGCATGCTACTAAACAGCCATAATACAATACAATTTTGGACCTCGGGGCCCCTATTATATCTTGGGGCCGCTATCATACCGCGGGGCCCGGGGTAGGACTGAGGTAACCGCGCTTACCTCTCCTCCTCTCCCCCGCCCCGCCGGAGGTGGGGAAATAGGGGTGGAATGAATGGGAAATCGTAATTTAAAAAAAAAAAGGCTAATAATTATATTATCTATATAAATAAACAAACACCAATGGTAAATGTATGGATGCATCCCAGCAGAAAATTCTTACTCGGATCTTAGAAGATCTTATTATACGACAGCAATAAGATTTAGATCGTGTGTAAGAATTTATGTACAAAAACTACCGCTTATGCTTAGATATAGATAAAGTTATAGATACATGTACATGCGTACGTACTCATGTAAGATCTTACTATGAACTACATGTATGTCATGACATGATATTACTTCACCTTTTTGACATTGATTTGATGTGGGAATGTCTGTATTGGTTTTAAGCAATGCTCTACCTTCCCTCCATTTTCCCCTCCTACTTCCCCTTTCACCTCCACCACTGCTTCGTATAGTCTTGGTCTGACACCACTCCAATATTGCAGCTTCAACATGCACATAACAGCTAGATGGTTCCCAACTATTAGATCATAATGTAATGGTTGTGCGTATGTAATACTTCCATCTGTACAAAGCATTGCACCATTGCCAATCTTGTAACCATAAGTGATTGAAATAATACGATTGTGCATGTACATTATTACATGTAATTGCTATGTTACATGTACATGGTGACAACTGTATGTACATGTGCTTAGCAAAATGTTGTACATGTACATACCTGATATTCTGTATCTTGCAATAGGTAAACAAAACATTATACACTGTCACTTCATCATATGCCCTTTATAACATTGAAACTTTGAGGTTGGGTTAATGTCTGTCTTTTGGTTACAATATTAGTACATTGTATCTACACCTACATGTATAGTTAGATTAAGGTAGCTAAATGTGGGTCCGACGCACAAAAGTCAGAACGCCTTTTACGAGGGATTATATGGTCATGAACCCTAGCTACTCATGTTGCCATGGATACTTCATTTCCATTTCTCTATTCCATCATTGGGGACCCCAGGCATAGTCTGCAAGCACAGGGGTCTGCACAGGGACAGAGGGCATTGCCTACATACCACATTCCCAAACAAATGGAAGGGGAGTGTCTCAATACCCATTGAAGCCACACACCCTATAGGGATGTGCACCATGTGTGTGCTCATGGAATATCAGCAGCATGAAGGTTAACACATAGCTATATTAGTGAAATACAAAAGCTCACTCATGTCACATATCACTTGTACATCACACAGCTGAGCAGGTACATTTATGACATGGTAAATGTTATGACATGGAACATGTTAGTGAGAAGGAAATGTCTGGATACCTCAAAGAAGGAATGGTAGCCATTGGTGAGTGACTACATTAATATGGCAGTGATGTCATAATGGCTATGTCACGAACATGTACAGTAAAGTGTGTCAGAGACGTACCACCCTTCTTTGATGAGAAGTTGTACAAATCCATGAAAGTGGTTTGTATAGTTATTGTAACACATTTATTGCTTAGAGTGGCATAAATACTGTGCAATCTTTTTATTGTTCCTACAATTGCATTACTGTGTGTTTAGCTGAACTACAATACCATTCCATAGGGCCTGGGGACTGCTGACCACACCCTACTAGTACATGTACAGCAATGATATGCGTATTTTACTTTACTAATCATTGTATTTTGTTGAACGTTTCCACACCTAGTGGTAGGGGAAAGGGGTACATATGAATAAACAAATACCAAATGTCCAATGGGTAAAGGAAGCATATGTATATGATTATGTCATCTTTGGTGTGGTCACAATCTCAAAGTAGTAAAGAACATTGCGGGAAAGTCGGGATGTTACATCACCAAGAAAGAAAAATGTACATGGAGGTATTCAGGAATGCCTAAATCTATTGGTGAGAGTTTCTACCCTTAGTACCCTTCAGTGGTTGGACAAACAGCACACCAGGATAACACTTCATGCCTGCGCAAAAAAAACTGTACGTACAATGTACACTGTAGGACAATACATGTAGGACAAATGAATACATGTAGGACACTACATGTTTTCCTTTGTAAGTGCATGTTGTAACTGATCTGATGATTAAAGCGGGTTCTTGTATTATGGACTTACATGTATTTCCATCATTAAAGGGTAATACTGTGAATTCACATACATATGTGCATGTACAATTTCATGCAATATTGCCCCAATGTGGAATAATGAATTTAACATGAAACTACTGTATTTGGACCTCAATACTATCACTACTGTACACTGCATGGCTCACCCCTTGCTGCTATTGTTTATCTATTGCCCATATAACCATGTTCATTTACCGATGTAAGATTGAGCTGCATACAAACACTGTTAATTATACATGATATGAAACAGCAGTGTATAATAATTGTGGCATTACAGGGAAGGGGATTGTACATGTACAGCAGTATTTGGAAATCTTCTTTAGAGCATGCCTAAGTACATGTACAAATAATTATCCCTTCTCCCAGAAGTGCAACAGAGGTCCAGAAGGAGGTGCAGACTTTAATTCAAAGGCTACCACTTACATAAATGGGGGTGCTGTACATGTACATGAGTAGCTGTCAACATACATGTATGTTATATTCTATGCAACAACATCAACAATTTTAGATATATCTGACATCAAGTCAACAGCTTTAGTATAATACATGTACGTCAGTCAACACTTAGTGATGGCATAGATGTTTGCCCTACCTGTAGGAGCACAATGAGTAGTCAGTCTTCTAGATGCACATGTTAGATAAATTGAGGTGTGATTCAGTGTACAATTCAACAAGTAGTCAAATAAAGCTTTCACTTGTGGAACAACTGACTCAGGACTGCATCATGAAGGTGGCTGTTGCATGAACTTATATGACATTTCATAACCAAGACATTATCCATTTAAATACATTTAGGTCCTGTTCCACTGCCAAAGTAATTGTCAGCATATGCTATTGCTTCACCTGCAAATACAAATATAATAATTGCATCATCTTAGTAGGGCCAGCTCTTTCAGAATGTGGTTTTAAAAATGTATCTTAATGGACCTCACTTTCAACAATAGACGGGTAGTTAGATATATTGAAATCAGAATAAAAGTAGAAGATATCATTATGATGGTGGAGGGACGATTATAACAAGAGACAATGCTGACTTGATTAATGATCAAAGTCACACTGGCACTGAGCCTCTTTTGCATTACAAGATTAATTACAAAACAAAAACGATTTGTAGATACCAGTTGAGTAAATGGTTAGGAAACAGGAAATTATGAAAATTATCACTATTTACATGTAGCAAATCTACCTGCCTAAACTTGCTCCTACATCACCAAATTTCCATGCAGCTCCTTTGGCTAAAGGGTGGCTACAGTATCACCAGATGCATCTCTGCAGAGTGTGTTCTCATTAAAATATATATATCAATGCTTTCCCTGGAATGCTACCTCAACATCTGGAGTGTGTGTGTACATGAGTGTGCACTGAGTAGTAGTAAATGTGTACCAACATGTACATTGTTTACCCTCTGAGGGGCAGGCAGCTGCCACAGGTGGGCGATTGCTACCAAGCCAGCAGGGAGCAGTGATAAGTGCTGGCTACAATGGAGTCCAAACCGTGAGGCTGACCATGGTTAGGTGGCTATTTGGGTAGAAGCCAAGGGTGCCACCTGCTGCCAGTAAAGAAATGCAAGAAATGTTTTACAAAACAGGAAGTATGGGAGAGGTGGTGTGCACTGCAGTGGCAGATGACTGAGTGAGCCTATTTATGGTGCCTGGGACCAGAACACTCAACCAATCTTTTTGAGGTAGAACACTAGTCTGCTAATAGCTGCCTGCATTGCTCCCACCCATCATTGCATCACACATCAAGATTTTAATATTTAGAATATTCCCAAATTTAATTCCCACATTGACATTAATTTTTTCAATATGGCCATATGGCCATTGTGAATTTCATTCACTTACATTGTTTATACTGATCACATAGGCCTATTCCTGGTAAGACAATTGAGACCTCACCTGACTTTTATTTCCATGATACATGTGGGACCTCATCCAGAGGCCTCTGCCCATGACACCTGTCCATGGCCCCTACCACCAGAGGATTGTGGCTATGTCATTATTGCATACACACTGAGTGAATGTACAGCTATGCAATGGGGACCTCAAACAAGGTCTGCCTGACTTGGTAATTTGCTCATGGCACATGTCTTTGGTTCACCACACTGAACAACTATATGGCTATATGTACATTGTACATTACAGATCATTCCATCTGATGGTAAGATGTCCATTTATTGCAACTTGTCTGTTTATGTGATTAGTCTTCATAGGAAGACTGTCTGGAAATTCAATCATCATTAATGTGCATACAGAATCATTAATTTTAGCTCCCACTCATTGTTTGGAGACAATACCCTTTTTGTTCTCCTAACTACCAGTTATATTTGCAGCTTAATGAAACAAAACCATCATCAGGGTACCACTAAGAAACATGGCTAGTTCACATCTGGGATAGTGTCTAGCATAATCACCCTTTTGGTTCAAAATTGTTCGATTTTCTGTGAGTGCTTTCCATGTTAAGGTGTGCTAACCATGTCAGCAGATAGAGTACCACACCAACAACTGGATACATGTGTGCCCTACATAATTTCCTCTCTCCTTCCATCTAATGTGGTCATGCAGAACCTTGATGGCCCTGACTATTATGCCTGCAAACTGTGGTGGAGGCTGGGACAAGGAGAGGCTCGTATACCATTGAGAACCAATCCATTGACTATGTACATTTTGCTCTCTTCTCCATGCACTCCCATTCAACAGATTATGCCAACATTTGAGAGAAATCATATGCAGCTGTCATTAGAAGCTATATAAATGAGACAGAGTGTGTGCATTGTGGATTCTTATGCCTACTTGTGATATACATGTACCAAATCACGTATTTATACATTTATATTTGACATGCTTCAATTGAATATGGTACCTAAAAGCACACTAACAAGATATATAAGTGTGCAGCTCTAGGCTCATCTTTAGCTGGGGACATACAACAATTATGGGGAGGGGCACATAGTCTTGTACCTAGACCCAAATGTTCATAAGCATTATCACTTGAAGGGGAGGGGCATATCTTACTGTGCCACTAAAAATTGTATAAAACCATGGACAGTGAATGTTTCAATCTGCATACATGGGACACAACTTGAAGAGAATCTGGTGTTTGGGCAGGATTGCAATGTAGCTATGTACACTGTCTAGCAACCCTTCCTACCACCTACATACTCCATACCATCACACCCCATTGTAGGTGAAAGGGGATAACTAGGGAGTGGTGTGATGATGTGAGGTAGAGGGTGAAATGTGATGGTATGGAGGTGTGGAGTAGGAGATGATGTATGGGAAAGATAGGATGTGATAGTAGGGGTGTGATAAAAGGAGAGGTTGTGTGAAAGGTTTGATGGTATGTCTGCCTCAGGGTGTGGGTGAGATAATAGGGAGGTGTGATGGGGGTAGGGATATGATGTGGGGGTGTGTGGCAAATGACTATCACCTGACTCCAACAATGATATGGATAGAACAGTATGTAATGTTTACGTAGCATGGGGTCATATGTTGTGGAGTGGGGGGGGGGGGGGAAGGGGGGTGGGAGCCAAGTTAAAAAAAATAGGCTCATTAAAGCAGGTATCCTATGCTGTACCTTGGGCTATTTATGGTGTCTGGCTGGGACCAGATCATGCAACTAGTCTGCTAATAGCTGCCTGGATTGCACCCACCATTGCATCAAACATCAACATTTCAATATTTAGAACCCCAACCAATATTCCCGAATTTAATTATTCCATTGAAATTTCCAATAAGGTCATATGGCCATTGTGATTCACGTATTTGATTATCTGTTCCATAAATCACATTTTATACTGATTGCAAATTCAATTGAGACCTCACCTGACTTTTATTTCCATGACACATGTGGGACCTCATCCAGAGGTCTCTGCCCATGACACATGTCCCCTACCACCAGAGAATTGTGGCTATGTCATTATTGCAGTCAATAACACTAAGTGAATGTACAGCTATGCAATGGGGACCTCAAACAAGGTCTGCCTGACTTGGTTAATTGCTCATGGCACATGTCCTTGGCTCACCACACAGCCGGAACAACTATGGCTATATGTACATTGTACATTACAAATCATTCAATCTGATGGTAAGGTGTCCATTTATTGCAACTTGTCTGTTTATGTGATTAGTCTTCATATGAAGACAGTCTGGACATTCAATCATGATTATTATGCACATAAATGCAGCTGCTGCAAACATTAACGAAACAAAACCATCATCAAGGTATACATGCACCCGAGTTCCAAATGCCTGCATGTATCTGAAAAAAATGTGCTAACTACATAGTATCACAATATGTACTTGCACCTACACCTGTACATGTACATGTATAGACAATTATTCTCTCAGTTTCAGTACTATTATATTCTGTTAACTTCTAATATCACTAAGTCTTATCAGTACATCAGTCATGCTTGGACGATGACATGGTTCCATTGCTATGCACTGCTCAATCATTGTTTTCATCTTTGGCCAGGAGAGCTTTTTGATAAGATCTTGCCTTTTCTGCACATCAGGAAACTGACCATAGGACATTTCCAACAGAAGTATGCCATAACTGAAGACATCCATTTTGGGAGATTGCAGTAAAGGATTGACACTCTCGGGAGCTGCATAGCTAAAATTACCAGGGGCCACTGTAGTCACCTGACGTGCAAAGTTGGATGACCCAAAGTCTGACAACTTGGCTTTCCACATGTCTGCTCCTAATGCCTCAAGAAGAACATTGCTACTGCTTACATCTCGGTGAATGATTGTATCTGGTTTCATTAAATGCAAGTAATTGAGGGCTCTACCCACATCAGTGGCAATAGTGCACACTTGCTGATGAGTGAGGGTTACCTTCTTCATTGCCTTATCTTCCAGGACTGCCCTTAGCGAGGTGTGCATCAGCTCCGTGAGAATGACACACTCTTGATCAATGGTGGCTCCAATGAATAACAGTACATTTGGATGACGTACCAGTGCTGATATGTTCATTTCTCTCTTGAACAGCTGCTGATTGTAGGGAGATAGGATTGTACCATGAAGAAGTTTAGCAGCCACTTCAAGTCCACAGAACCTTGCAGCCTTCACCACTCCCCACCCTCCTCTGCCCAACTCCTTGTCACTAATGATTATATCCTCTTTCTTCACAACCCATGTAGGTGTAATGGCTTTATCAAGCTGCTCTTGTAGAGCTTTGCACTGCGAGGTCACATCCTGGATCTGCCGTTCTGCTCTTGTGACACTTGCCTGCAAAGCTGTATTTGTTTGCACAAGCTCTGTGATTCTGCTATTGGATAAACGTGCATTTTCCTGCAGCATTGTCACTGTACCTTCAGCTGTGTTGGCTCTCTGCTCCAATGTTATTAGTTTGCTGTTAGCATTAGTCACCTTCTCTTTAGAAGCAGTGGCCTCCATTTCTGCTACTTTGGCCCTCTCTTCTGCTACAGAGGCCCTCTTCTCTGCTACAGCAGCCCTTGCTTCTGCTACACTTGCTCGGCTTTCTTGCACACTGGCTTCCTTTTTGGCAGCAGATGCACTCTCTTCAGCAATAGTGGCCCTTCTTTCTGTTGTTTTGGTGCTGTCTTCAGCTACAGTGGCTTGTTTTAAAGTGTCAGATAACTTCTGTTTTAAAATTACACACTCCTTTTCAGCTATAATGGCTCTCTTTTCAGCTGCAGAGACTTTCCCCTCTGCTCCCATTGCTCTTTGTTCAGCTACAGTGGCTCTCTGTTCTGCCAATGCAGCTCGTGTCTCAGCTGAAATGGCTCTCTCTTCATACAAAGTGGCTCTGCTTTCAGCAGCATCTTTTCTTTCCTTAGCACCAACTGCTCTCTTCTCAGCTGTAATAGCTCTCTCTTCAGCATTAGTGGCTTTTTTATCAGCAACAGAAGCTGTTTCTTCAGCATTAGCAGCTCTTCCTTCTGCAATAGTAGTCCTTGCTTCAGCTAGTACTGCTCTTTCTTCAGCAATAGCTGTCCGCTTCTCAGCTGTCATTAATTTCAATTCAGCAACAGTACAGATCTTATCAACCTGAGACTTGACTCCTCCAATAACCACTTTAGTCTGCTGAACAGAACACATTATTATTAAGGCATACATGTGAACCTCTCTGCTGGCCTACATACCCACCCTCTTCTTCATCACATGTTACTACTACACTGTATGAGTATGCAAAAGGGGTAAAGTCACCATGCATGTACACACAAGATGTATGCTGCTAAACAAGCAATGTAATGAACATAATTACACATTGATACATACATGTAATACACACACGTAAATGATGTCTAGTTATGAATGACAATATGCAACATGGATAATTTTCGAAATAAGATAAGACTACATCATAGATAGATATACATGCAGTTCAATAAAAAACCAAGTCCTAATGACTTCTGCACCAGTGGCAGCCTGGCCAGGGGGGGGGGGGGGGGGGGCGGGCACCTAACTACTTGTGACCGTACAAATATGGGGCACCATGAGACTACGCCGTGCGAGGCAGTATTTCTCTCTGCACCCACATGCACTCTTATATCCGTCTGATAATTAACATATCCACACATAATGTGCAAGCAATCGATGGAGATTGTGTTGTGTCATACGAAAAACTCTTAATACATGTACCTGTTTGGACAAATGTCAACAAAGTGGATACAGCATGACAGGATGCAGGGGGTTCAGACTCAGGACAATTACAAGGCCCCCCCCCCCCCCTCCCCCAGGGAGGCATATCCTTGGGGCGGCATTGGAAGGGGGTGGGGGTGCCATCCTTAGTGTGTAGTGTGTGCCCCTCCCCCCTCCCATGCTATAAAGTTGCTGTACAGCCACTGTTCAGCACCAAATACACACAAGTACGCAGATGAAAAAAATGTCTGGTTTTAACCGATTATACGCGGAAGACTCAAATTTGAGTCCAATAATTATTACGCGTAAAACGCGGTAGACTCAAATTTGAGTCCAGCTGTATACACTACGGTACAAGAAGCGCCGTCCACAGTCGGTGGTTCGTTCGGTTCTGAAACTTGCAAAGCGGTATTCACCAGTCCCTATACTGTTCATTTTATTGTCGAACGAGTGGGTTTGCTATTGTGGGTTTCTTGCTAAACTGTGGACAAAGTAAACAACGAATGCAATGAATAACATTCCAATGATAATATAATTTGATAGAGAATGACAAAGCGCTCGCGCAGGATGGACCGTGAAGAGGTCTTGGAAACTTTTAGATAAGGATGACGATGTCCTGAAGAGCTTTTGTATCGAGCCTGACGAGCTTGATGAACGTGTTGATCTGCAGAAAGGACACACAATGGCAGTCTCTGCAATGTAGTGTATATGAGTACATGACTATGTGCTTATCTGACATGAAAGGTTAAGGCTAATTGTCAACACAAAAAAAATGCTATGTACACTCAGTATGTGTGTGTGAGGGATTGTGTGTACAAAAGGTGGTATGAACAAGGGGTATATATAGAGAGGGTGTGGGTATGTACAAGGGATGTGTGTAGAGGGTGTACAAGGGGTGTGTGTAAGGGAGTGTGTGTACACTACAAGGTGTAGTGTGTTTACAAGTGGTGTGTGCGAGGGAGTGTGTGTACAAGTGGTGTGTGCGTGGGAGTGTGTGTACAAGGGGTGTGTGTGAGGGAGTGTGTGTACAAGGGGTGTGTGTGAGGGAGTGTGTGTACAAGGGGTAGTGTGTGTACAAGGGGTGTGTGTGAGGGAGTGTGTACAAGGGGTGTGTGTGAGGTAGTGTGTGTACAAGGGGTGTGTGTGAGGGAGTGTGTGTACAATGGGTGTGTGTGAGGGAGTGTGTGTACAAGGGGTGTGTGTGAGGGAGTGTGTGTACAAGGGGTGTGTGTACAAGGGGTGTGTGTGAGGGTGTGTGTGTACAAGGGGTGTGTGTGAGGGAGTGTGTGTACAAGGGGTGTGTGTGAGGGAGTGTGTGTACAAGGGGTGTGTGTGAGGGAGTGTGTGTACAAGGGGTGTGTGTGAGGGAGTGTGTGTACAAGGAGTATGTGAGGGAGTATGTGTACAAGGAGTATGTGAGGGAGTTTGTATAGAGAGGGTGTATGCAGAGGGTGTGTAAGGGAGGGTGTGAGGGAGTGTGTACAAGGTGTAGTGTGTTTACAAGAGGTGTGTGAAGAGGGTAGGTGTGTGAGGAGTATAGTAAAGTGGGTGCTGTGCATTGCACTGTGTAGAATGGCAAGAGTGTGACAAGAAGATTTGTGTGTAGATTAGATGTGTGTGATAAGGGAGTGTGTGCAGTGGGTGGATGTGTACATGCAGTGACCAGATTGCTATTGGCAGGTGGGTGTGCAGTGGAGTGTGAGTATGACAAGGAGTTGGATTGATAAAGAGTGCAATGGATGGTGTGTACAAGGTTGTGTGAGGGAGTATACGTATGTACAAGGGGTGTGTAGAGAGGGTGTTTCTAAGTGTACACACAAGGGGTGTGTGAGGGATTGTGTAGAGGGTGCACAGCATGCCTACCCCACACACCCCTTGTACACATCCACCCACTGCACACACTCCCTATCACACACATCTAATCTACACACATAAATCTCCTTGTCACACTCTTGCCATTCTACACAGTGAAATGCACACCACCCACTTTACTATATGCACACCTCTCACACCCCTTGTACACACCACACCCTCTACACACATCCTTCCACACACTATACACTCCCTCACACACCCCTTGGAAAACCCTCTATACACACACCCATTGTACACACACTCCCTCACACACCACTTGTAAACACACTGTACCTTTGTGCACGCTGCCTCACACCCTCACACACACTACACATTCCCTCACAGACCCACTACACACACCCTCACACACCCCTCGGAAACACCCTCTCTACACACACCACTTGCAAACACACTACACCTTGTACACACTCCTTCACACACACCACTTGTAAACACGTTATACCTTTGTACACTCCCTCACACACCCTCTACACACCCTCACACACTACAGATTCCTACACACTACACACTTTCTCACAAGGGGATTGCAATTGGCAGGTGGGTGTGCTGTGGAGTGTGAGTATGACAAGGAGATGGAGTGATAAAGAGTGCACAATGGGTGGTGTGTACAACGGTGTATATGACAAGCGATGTGCATGCACATGATAGATGAGTCAATGAAGTGTGTGTGCAAGGGTTCCACACCTTCACATCACTATGTGTAGGTGCTGTAGTGTGCCAGAGTTCACACAGGGTGCTAACAAGTGGAATACATGCTGTGAGGGGACTGCAGGGTGGTAGATGTGGAATGGATGTATTACAGTGGGTGTGTACAAGGGGGAGGGTGTGACAAAGATATGTCTAGAAAGGGTGTGTCATTATGGAGTGCGTGCATTGGGTGGTGTGTACAAGGCAAATGGGTGACAAGGGGAGTGTGAAAAGGAGTGTGTGGGCAGGTGATAGTGTGGGTGCATAGTGGTGCCACTGTATGAAGAGAGTGTGAATACATGTAGCTGACACGTACAGCAAATAGATATACTTTTATCATGCCACAAAAGTACCAAACAAACAAACAATACATGTGTAAGTTTATAGCTAAAATAGCTAACGATCAGGAAGATACAAGCGGACGGGCTATAAATAGAATATATGGCTGTGTTTGCAACAACCTCCCCCCCCCCCCCCTCTCTAAATAGCCTATATTCACTGAAGAAAGTCGTCATTGTACCCAACAAAGACATCGCATATGTTTACAACGTACCTCAAACACTAAGAGACGAGGTAGCGTTACGTTCAGATTCGTTTTTCACCATCGCACGCTCGAACATGAGTAGATCGCGCCCATCCATACGCAAGGGAAGATAGTTCATCCAGTCAGCATTCCAAAAAACAAAGGTCGTCCATACAAAAGTCGCTCCGTTCAGCTGCTGCAATAACTACCATAACCACACCTCAAAAAATGATTATTTGTTGAAAACAATTCCGCGTTACGTATGTACGCGTGCGCAAATTAAATTTAGCGTATAATCGGTTAATTATGAATGCTAAACATGGTAATGAGATACAAATGTAGTACAAAATAGTTTAAATTCATTTGTATCTGGGTGAGACACATGGATGCATACAATATGGATCAATCACCTCCTCACCTTTGTAAATAATTGAGTAATACCTTCTCGATATTTTGCTACCATGATATCAAGTGCTGTCTTCCCATTCTAGAAATTAAGTATATTGTAATGTCAAACACCAAATAATCCTTGGATACATATACATATATAATACTTGTGTAGCAAATATGGTCATGTGCAAAGTACAATGCATACACCCATGTTACTAATTACACTGCTACCATAGCAATTCTAAACACTACACATATTACCTTCAAGATGATTGCAATTAGTACTATTTTATTACCACAGTATAAATATAGTAATTTACAATGTATATGTAATATCTACGTACATACATGTACTACACATAATCAGAAAGCAAATACATGTACAACCAGCAGACTAAGTGAGGTTAAGGTTGGATCCTGGTGCATTTGGCAGGTACAAGAGTTGAGTTCTGTTTGCTTTTTACATGTACATGTACTTCACACAGTATGAATGACAGTTGTAGAGTACCTTGTTCTTTACTGTACCATCAGCATTATATGATAGCAGGACAGCCAGCACATCAAGGTGACCATTTTCAGCAGCTATGTGAAGTGGAGTGGAACCATCCTGTAGTGGACAATAAATAAAAATTTATATTCCAATGTCAAACACCAAATAATCCTTGGATAGATTTGTGTAACTGGTATGGTCAGGTGCAATGTACATGTATATGAACATGTACATATGTAAGTATGCATACATCCATGCTATTAATTACACTACCATAGCAATTCTAAACACTTCACATACATGTACATGTACTACCCTTAAGATGGTTGTAATTAGTATTATTTTATGACCACAATACACATAATCAGAAAGCAAATACAACCAGCAGACTAAGTGAGGTTAAGGTTGGATCCTGGTGCAATTGGCAGACAAGAGTTGAGTACTCTTTGCTGTTTCTTTTTACATGTACTTCACACAGCAGGAATGACAGTTGTAAAGTACCTTGTTCTTTACTGTACTATCAGCATTATGTGATAACAGGCTAGCCAGCACATCAAGGTGACCCTTTTCAGCAGCTATGTGAAGTGGAGTGGATCCATCCTGTAGTGGATAATTAAGAGTTTAAACTAGATCATGCAGATGGTATTGCAGTATACATGTAGAATGGAGATAAGGAATAAATGATTTGCATGCAGTTTGATAGTGTGTGGCCTCTGGTAAGATTACTATTTATAGTGCCACCATTACTTGCCATTTCAGTGTTCATTCTTGTCATTGCACTAAAAGAAGTTACAAGTACATAAGTCTGGAAAGCACAGCCCTTAAGTTAGCTCTAATTAGGGTGATATTCAGTCTACCGCAGATCAGTGGACTTGCATGTAGGCTGGCGGCTAGCTGTTCATCAAGTCTAGATAGACTACATTGTACATCTGTTCCCCAACATCCAATAGACTCTACCACCAAAGGGATGCAAACCTATAAAGATATAGATTGAAGTGACCAGTTTCTAAATGGAGTCCTAAATTTGGCAATAATAATGTACTACAATGCCAAATTAAGTGCCACAACCAATGATGTCACCAGATGACTGACATCACACATGTAGGTGGTAAGGTAAAAAATGAAAAACACATCATCTTTACTTATGCTGCATGTACCATAAATGGTGCGCTTTTCCTGATATATATGCACAAGACATGTTACAACCTTTGGACCACTCAATCCATCAGTTTCTCATCCCTGCTATAACACACCCTCCATGTTCAAAACTAGAGAGTTGATTGTTTGCCAGTTAGATTTGGTGGCATGGGATTTTTAATCCTATGACATTTTCTTCTCAATGTTTTAACTCATTCAAACAACTCACATCTCCGCTGGTTACACTAATCATTTCACATCAGGAACACCTGCATTTGTGGATGCTACAGAAACAAGAAAATCTATTCATTTAGATAATAGAAAACTACAAAATGCCCAAGCTCATTGAACATGCATTTTGTTTGAGGTGTGGCTGGAGGCAATGACGTGCAACTTGGGAGTCTTTCTGACAATTTGCCATAATGAAACAAGAGGTCTCACTGCATTCTTATTTAAACCATTTGTGTTTTCTACGATTGGACTGGAATGGCTCATGAGTGCTCAACTTTTTACAGCCATTTCCCTGACTAAGCAGACAAATCTTATTCGCTTGTAGTGAGCTGGCTACACACTGGAGTCTCCTATGGTTCCCTTTGTGCTGCTGTCCCCTACACGTTTGGAAGCAGGTCGCCACATCACCACCCTATTTATGACCCTCGCCACTACTGAGGGCAAGATATCACCCTCAGGCTAAATTATTGATCCAGCTTTTGTTTTTGTGCATTTATTAATTTTCTGTCTACACATGTTGCTTAATGTAGTTTTCTATCAAATTATACATAATATAAGTACATGTATGATATGAGGTTAATTTTACAATGTTTTCATGACTTTTACAACCTCACTTTATGCACTGTACATGTAATGCTGTGACGAAAATTCCCCTCAGAAAGACAATAATACTGCCGGTCTTCATGTATACACATATGTGCTTACATACAAACTGCAAATACTACAAATGCATGTACATTTATTTAGTTAATTAATAATAATAATAATAAATACATACATACAATACAGGTTCTTGCATAAGTATAGAATCCATAATTCAAGAGAGATAGAAATGATTTATCCACATGTGAAATATTATAAACGGACCAACTATTCTACTATATAGGGAAGTCCCATCCCATCAGCCATATCCATCGCACTCCTCCATCTGATACGAGATCCCCGGAGACACAAATCAGTGGCTCTTATGATTGCAAACGACAAACTGGCCCTCAGCCATCCCATCACTTCTCCATAGGACTTTCCCCATTTCATGCAGATGTACTCAGAGAGGTGTTTAAGATAGTTGGTTGCTTCACATCCCAAGGCACCATCAACTGACACCACAAATGGTGTAAATGAGGCTCGTCTAGCAATAGCTGCATTGTTGTATTTTTTCTTTTTTTCTGTTTCAGCTGATGCTAGGACTGCTGCCACACTTCTTTGAACATGAGAGGGTGCATCGGTGTCTATCACACGTACATCAAAAAGTGCTTGAGCCTGAGGCTGCCAGACCCCTCGTACACCAAGATCAGCTATTAAGGAGGGTTCACCTGTTACTTCACATGCCTCTTGTATCACTGGTTCCCTGATAATGTCCTTATAAACAATAGATGACAGGTCACCAAGAGTGTCTCTTACTTCATTGTGGCGTCTGGTTATGAGACCTCCTTTCTTACAATCCAGGGCATGTTCATAGCTAAAGGCTGCACCACATCCATCACATATTGCTGGCATCTTCAAAAAAGGTCTATGATATCTGACTGTTAAAGCATCACGAAACTCGGTAGCAGAAAGATCAAAATGATGATCTGTGGTTGGTATCACTGTTAACCATGTAGATGTTTTAAATGTGATTGCTCTTTGTATAGCTCGTACTTGTTTTGTATCAAGAGTGAGAAGCACTGAATCTAATTTGATTTGATCTTGCTGCTGAAGTTCATGATGCATAGTTGATATTGCCTCTGCCATCTTAGCATTGTGATCCATTAATGAAAAAGGTTTTCTTTCTTTTATGGCATCTGAAATATGCTTTGTGCCTGAAAACGAAGTGTTGTAAGCAATGCTGGCCATTTCAGCAGGATTACGAATGCCCATACCACCCATTTTGACAGGAATGGAGAATAGTAATTGGTCTTGTTGGGATACTGTACTGTCAAAAATAGCAGGCCAAAAAGAAGCATTAATAGCATTCCATATAGGGATAAAGGCGTTGCCAATGTTTGGTATTAGTCTTTGCAAGTGCAACCATTCAAATTGAAGAGATTTGGATAATGCTACAAAGGCAGCTTGTGGATATGATTGTGCAGCTTCAGATAGAATGGTAATAAAGTTTGTCCACTCCTTCACTTTGCCTTGAACAAACAGATTGATTGCTTCCAGGTCTCCAATAAAACCACCCAAAAAACGATGGCCTCTAACTACTTTGACACCAAGGTGATCAAATTTTTCATGTGCTTCTGAATCAAATTCTTTATCCACTATCAGCACGGTCTTCTTTGGTTCTGGGTAGTAACCATACCTAGGTCCCATTGAACGAAGCTTTTCAAACCACTCAATCAGATGGCTGAGGTCAGCAGTACAAGCAGAGTCATCAGCATACCAATTTTGATTACAGTTTGGAGTTGATAGGGACTGAATGAGAGGCATTAGGGCAGCTGCATACATCAGCATTGAGAGTGGATCTCCTTGAGCAACACCCTCTTTGCTAAATATGAATTCAGCATTGTGCTCTGTTTGTACCACAAGAGGAGCATAGCCACGATACGTGTTGAACACAAACCTTGCACAACGTGGCCACTGAATGCGTATGTTCCAAATTGCTGCAACCCTATTGAGGGAGTTGAATGCGTTATTAGCATCTACAAGCAGTAGTCCCCATCCTGATGCTCTTTTTGCTTCGAAAAGATCTTTCATCGCATGAAATGCTCCCTCGATGCCGCCCTTAATACCTGAGCAAAGCTGGTCAACACCACATAAGTCTGCTATGTCATTTCGTGTAGCCATGACTATTGATCTGCATATAATGCGCCTTAAAATCTCGCCAATGGCTATGGGACGAACACCTGGACATTTGTCAAGTGCTATCAAGCGACTAGACATTAGTGCTCTGATATCTTTCCAGTCAACGATTTTGTTGGATAGGCGTCGGGCCAGTTCAGCAACTGCATCTCGCAATTTGGCACTGTGAGTACCATAGTGAAGCAAGAAAGCCTGCCAATGGGTAGCTGTAGACCCACCTGGTCCAGCACTGCCTTCTATTCTTTTTGCAGCTGTTGCAATATGTGCACTTGTAATGTCCAAATCTGTTAAAGTTGGAAGGTTAGTACTTGGAAGGAAGGCTTGTGGACAGGATTGAGATGGCTCAGGGTGTTTTTCCTTCAAGATATCAAAAACCGTTTTTTGTGTATTATCAACACAAGAAGAGGGATCTAAAACTCCTCCTTTGCTTTGTCTTTCAGTTAACCAGCGCACGGCCGACCTTACTTGACCTTTAAGCATCAAGTTGGAAAAAACTTTGTAGGTGTGTTGTTCACATGATTTGATATTGTGGTGAATAAGCTTATGTTTAGTGCACCTCTCAAAATCTTGCATCAATTCAGCATGTTTCTCACTCTTCCATTCTTGAATACGTCGCGCAAGAAGTCTACGTATATCTTGGCCCTTTTTTACCATTTCGTCACGATGTAGCATAAGTCCTAAGAATACAATGAGCCTTTCTGACCGTGTTGCACCACTGTGTAATTGTGTGACTTCATGCGTTAACAAGTCAATAAGTTCTTTCGCCACAGTCCCATTGGGTAGGTTATAGTGACGCCATTTTGTGGACACTATTTTTTGCCACCGTTTACTCCAAATATCATCAGCAATGCAGGTGTTTCGAATTAGACTTTCTCCAAAAGCTTCCCGTATTTTTGAGTCTTCAAATGTTTCATTTGGAGATGATTGTAATTGTTGTGGTGGAGTCCGCAAAGTGGGCAAAGTGGTGGATGAATTTAGGCTACATGCCCCAGGCACAGATGAATATAGGTTACTTGCCCCAGATACAGACGACTGGAAAGATGTCAGAGTGTGTGTATTTTCATTACCTTGACTTGATTCAACTTGACTGGGCACAGATAGAGCGTCGGGTAGTGCGTTCAAATTGGAACAGTGTCCGTTTTTAGCAGCGTGGCAATGCGGTAAGCACGGCCGTCCTGCTTTCACACAAGAACAGGATATACACTTTGCATTTGCACCGTTGCAGGCACAACAAGACGATTTTTTTTTTTTCACTGTTGCCGCCATCTTCGCTTACTTTATGTACATTTATTACATTTATTACAATTCCTAATAAAAATAATACTGCCAGTAAAGTTGATGTCACTAGATGACATCATCATACTTGTAGGTGGTGAGTACAATGACAAACACATCTTTACCTACAATAAACAACTGCCATAACTTACCCCCTGATATGGAATGATTGGTATTTGCATTGTTTGAGCAAATAAAGGAAAGGAATAATAAACAGACAAGTAGAAGTCACATCATACAATTGTATCACAGCACACTTTTAAAAATAACTGCAAGAAAATGGAACATACACATGTAATGATTATGAAGCATGAACATGATAGTACATGTATGCTAACAAACTGACTGGATTAAAAACCATCCTATGCAAATTCACCAAAATGCCAAACAAATACATAGCCAGGAATGAAAACTGATGTCAATCAAAACCAGCATACCTATTGGTCTGGAAAAAATCATAAATATACATGTACATGTAACTACTAATCAATACATGTACATGTACATGTACATCACATTTAATTCTTTACATACCCAAAAATCAAACTACATGTACAAATACATGTACTGTAATATAATAAAATGAAAGCTAAATGATCTCCATGTACAAGTTAACAAAGTAACAAATGAAAACAGTATTTTTAAATGCTCATCTATTGGAGTGACCAGGATGCTTCCAAAGGACATAAATATGTGCTATACCTGCACAACACAATGTAAGTATTTGTACTACTATTTGATGGCAGTACAGTTGATGTCATGTACAATGACAAAAACATAATTACCTACAATAAACAACTGCCATAACTTACCCCCTGATATGGAATGATTGGTATTCATATTGTTTGAGCAATGAAGGAAAGCAATAAACTTAATAATCACACGAAGATACATGTAACACAACATGCAGCAACACCTCTCATGTAGCAGACAGAACTTTAACTGTTTAGTCTGTACACCAATACATCACTAACATAGGATTGTAGTTACAAGTCATGCCACATCTGATTCATCCTTACAATAATAACAACAGTAGTATATCACTCTCCCACATCCAATGACTTACTTTGTTCACATCAGCTCCTGCCTTCACAAGGATCTCCACCACAGCTGTATGACCATTTCGAGCTGCTACATACAGTGGTGTCTGTAACATCAGAAGGTATCATTAATGATTATTCTTTTACACTAAATAATATTAACGTACATGTATATCATGACAGATTGACAGTGAGCAATACAGTTGATGTCATACCAGCTGTGACATCATGTAAGGACAATGACAATCACATCATCCTTACCTCCATGTATTAATGTACACGTACATGTATGACAAGAAACAGATTCAATATTACATCTGCTCCCTTCCTAATGGAGTAACCAGGGATGCTTCCCATGTGTACAAATGGTTATACCATGTACATGTACATATACATGTAAGTATACTCCAATTTAATATAAAAAAAGCAGATGATGTCATTATCATAACATGTACATGTACATATAGGTGGTGAGTACAATGACAAACACATCTTTACCTACAATAAACAACTGCCATAACTTACTAGCTGATATGGAATGATTCGTATTCACATTATTTGAGCAATGAAGGAAAGGAATAAACTTAATAATCACACATAGATAAATGTGACACAACATATGTAGCAGCATCTCTTGTATAGCAGACAGTAGTAAACCAATACATCAGACAGATATATATATATGTAGGATTGTATTTATAAGTCATGTAATAAGGTATGCTAATAACCAAATAATAAATAAGTCACATCACAATAAAACACAAGTCACAACACACTTTCACACAACAAAATGAAACAGAATGACTATTTGAGTATCATTAACTTGCAGGTATGCTAATAACTGACAATTTTGAAAACCATCCCAGGTGGTTAATAGATTTCACTACAAAGCCAAACATATACATGTAAATGTACATAATCAGAGATGAATTTAGCATATGGCAAACAAACCAAACATCAAAACGACAAAAATTTAATTATGTACATGTACATACAACATCAGTATACACCAGCAGAACAAACCACATGTGTATGCTACTACATGTACATGTACAGACTGTACACAGCTAAATGGATTTACATGTACATGTACATTGTACATAGTGGCAAAATATATGATTGTATAGCCACAGGTCAATTTTGAATTACAGTGTATTATTAGTTGGTATTAAGCATTCATCACCAAAACATTTATGTCACATTTGCAGAAATTTTAACTGCTGGTAAAATCTACATGTACTATTAATAAAACTACTGCTATATAAATATTATATAAATATTGCTGCACCAAATGTACTGCTATATAAATATTGCTGCACCAAATGTATTGATTGGTGTATACGATTATAAAACAATTATGCCAAATGTACACATGTACTGGTTTTATGTGTTAACATACATGTACATGTAGCTGGGCATTTTTACAATTTTAGAAGTACACATGTACTGCTACACTGTATACATGTATATCACTCAAGCCAAGTCTGAATAACTTAGACAAAAATTGAAAGACATGAAAACAATATAAAATATGTGTGAAAGACACCTTTCTATCGGGATAGAAAGGTGTCTTCTTCCAGCCAAGACAGTGGTGTGGAGGCCAGGACTGCAAAAGGAGGTGCACAACATAGTAAAGCTGTGCCAGACATGTGCAAAGCAGAATACCCAGACACAGTAACCATTGCCTCCTTCAAAGCTCCCAGCATGCCCATGGCCGAGAGTGGCCTCGGACCTTTGCACACTCAAAGGGGTTAACTACTTGGTATTTTTCACCATTTCCACCAAACTGGATTGAGAGAATCATTCTACATACATGTATATATTTCTAAAGGAAGTGTTTTCACATCATGGCATGTCTGAAATGGTCCTGGTCTCTGATCATGGGCCACAATTTACATCACAGGAGTTTATAGACTTTGCAAAATCTTATGGGTTCAACCAAGTCCTCATTTTCCTCAGAGCAATAGACAGGTAGATTGAGACAGGTAGATTGAACAGTTCAAACTGCCAAGCGATTACATGTACTTCAAGACTCAGTGGATCCATACCTAGCCCTGCTCTGTTGTCATACCCCCTTTCCCTGGTGTGGGCTTAGCCCAGCAGAGCTATCAGTGGGCAGAAGGATATGCTTCAATCTAACTATGCATGTGCTACATGTATATCTGCTCTGCACATGCATGGGTGGGAGAGGGGCACTTTATGGAATTGTCATATTCTATACACTTCATTTGGAAACACATCCCTTAACTAGTCTCTGCAATTGTCAGGCAGCAGATATAATATATTTCTCTCAGAACATGTGTCAAATCATTGACACTTCACATGTTTTGATGACTATAGCACAAAATGGTTATATGGTTGACAGTGATGCCTGTTACCATTTTTGGTCTGTGAATTTTGGGATGCATTACCACTGAGATACCATCGCCCTTTATTAAACATGCGCGATTTTTGTGATGTTTGTGGCTCCCAGTCTAGTATGGAACATGCCCTTTTCTTTAGGACAGGAGGTCTAGTTATCCAGTGAAACTAAAGATGGTTTGGGAGACCTGGCCTCAATTGTAGAAGTCATCCAAGAGCCAGTTGTATGAGAAACAGATGACAAAAACAATGTACAAGCTCTCTATACTGATCTTGGAGTTCGTGGTTGCTGGCAACCCCAATTTGACCGAAATTTGATTTTATGTTGGAATCAAGGTCATAAGGTGAATGATACAAAAGACTCAAATAAAGTACTTAAGAAACACAGTATTCAATATTACATCTGCTGCCTGTGTATTGGAGTGACCAGGGAGGCGTCCCAAACACTGATACCTGTATGCTTATAAATGTGTGCTTACATCCAAGCTGAATGTATACAACATGTACATGTACACCTCAAACACATTACCCATACTGTACAAAATACATGTACATGTGTACTACAATTTGTTATGTATATGGCAGTACATATGATGTCACCAGTACAATGACAAACACATCTTTACCTACATGTACAATAAACAACTGCCATAACTTACCACCTGATATGGAATGATTGGTATTTACATTGTTTGAGCAAATAAAGGAAAGGAATAATAAACAGACAAGTAGAAATCACATCATACAATTACGTCACATCAACACAAAACACACTTTCACAACGAAATGAAACAGAATGACTACCAACAATGAACATGCAAACAATAAACAGACAAGTAGAAGTCACATTGTACAATTATATTAAAGCACACCTTTAAAGAAAAGTGAAACATAATGACTATGTAGCTTGCACATGTATGCCAACAATCTCACTAGATTGAAAACTGACCATCATAGGCGAAGTCATCACAAAACCAAAAAAATTCATACATGTGCACCCAAAACATAAACCGCATGTACATGTAATGAATGCACAAAGTTCTAACAACAAAAGGTGATGACATGTATATAATTGTTAATGGATAATTAATGTTGATAAAAGCCTACTCATATTATTAATGGTAATAAATGAAGGGTTGGTGGTAAGTTAAAAGCTGCAAACTGCACACAATAAACTGCTTCCACTTAGAAGTTATTCATTAACAAACCAGTGACAACAAAGATCAAGGGTTCATCATACATGTAGGTGGTGAGTACAATGACAAACACATAACCTACCCACTGATATGGAACTTTATTCATGACAAATTATATATTCTTTCCAATGTCAAAAATATTATGCAAGACTATTATGTACAAATAAAACAAGCTACTTATAACACAAAAGAAAATAATAAAAAACAGAAGTGATTACTATTAATTCATATAGTTGCAAATTCTTAGTAACCAAGATACATGTACAACATACATAAAGGGATTGTGCTTACATACAAGCTGCATGTATATATGGGACAGTGTCCAGCAAAATCGGGCTTGTGGGGTTATAATTTTATCACTATAAAAATAGCTCGTTGTACTAAAGAACATATCTTCGCGACGGTATTACCTTTTCGTTTCAAATTTCATACACTTGTTCCCACACCATTTCTCTGTGTGAAAATCGATTTTTGTGATCTACACATTTTCCGTGCCATGGATACAACAATCGTTAACCCCGCGGGTTAGAAATCCACATTTCGCCACGTATGAGTGTTGAAAACGTGTCAAATTCGGAGTATATGCATAGAGGAGTCCTGTAGCTATTGATTTGTTCTGTTCGTTAGTTTCTGAATCATCCGTTACGGAGATACAGTTGAGCAAACTACAGGCACATTTTCCCGCTTGATTCGCGCCAATGATATAATCACTGCCTTCCCATTCACTGAGCGGGACGCGATTTGCCTAAATCATTGGCGCGAATCAAGCGGGAAAACGTGCCTGTAGTTTGTTGAACTGTATCTCCGTAACGGATGATTCAGAAACTAACGAACAGAACAAATCAATAGCTACAGGACTCCTCTATGCACACTCCGAATTTGACACGTTTTCAACACTCGCACGTAGAGAAATGTGGATTTCTAACCCGCGGGGTTAACGATTGTTGTATCCACGGCACGGAAAAGGTGTAGATCACAAAAATCGATTTTCACACAGAGAAATGGTGTGGGAACAAATGTACGAAATTTGAAAGGAAAAAGGTTATACCGTCGCGAAGATGTGTTGTTTAGTACAACGTGCAATTTTTATAGTGATAAAATTATAACCCCACAAGCCCGATTTTGCTGGACACTGTCCCATATACATGTACCACAAACAGATTACTCATACTGTGCAATGTACATTATGCACATGAAAATAATGGCAGTGCAGATTATGTCATCAGATGACATCATCATATAAATGTAGGTGGTGAGTACAATGACAAACACATCTTTACCTACAATAAACAACTGCCATAACTTACCCCCTGATATGGAATGATTGGTATTCACATTGTTTGAGGAATGGAGAAAAGGAATAAACTTCATAATCGCACAATAATCATACATGTAGCAACACTGCTGGTGTAGCAATTAAAGACAAAACACCACAAAGTGAAACAGAACTTTAACTGTTTTTCAGTCTGTAGACCAATACATCAGACAGATATAAGATTGTAGTTACAAGTCATGCCACATCTGATTCATCCTTACAATAATAACAACAGTAGTATATCACTCTCCCACATCCAATGACTTACTATGTTCACATCAGCTCCTGCCTTCATAAGGATCTCCACCACAGCTGTATGACCATTTAAAGCTGCTGCATACAGTGGTGTTGTCTGTAACATCAGAAGGTATCATCAATAACTCTTCTTTTACACCAAATAATAATTGAACATATACCAGCTGTGAGATCATGTAAGGACAATGACAATCACATCATACTTACATGTACCTCCATGCACATGTATATGGAACAATTTTAGCTGCATGTACATGTTCCACAGTCTCATATTTGATACGTGCACATGTACATGTATATGTAAAGGTAAATTTGCTATGAGTTTAATACAGACAATGTCACCTGATGACATCATCATACTACATGTATATTTAGATGGTGAGTACAATGACAAACACATCTTTACCTACAATAAACAACTGCCATAACTTACCTCCTGATATGGAATGATTGGTATTCACATTGTTTGAGCAAATAAAGGAAAGGAATAATAAACAGACAAGTACAAGTCACATCATACAATTATATCACAACACAGTTTTAAACATGACCACAAGAAAATGAAACATAATGATTATGAAGCATGAACATGTTGGTATGCTAACAAACTGAATGGATTGAAAACCAACATAGGTAAAATCACCACTAAGTCCAACAAATTTAAAATACACAGTCAGGAATGAAAGCTGACATCAATCAAAATCAGCCTACCAATTGGTCTGGTTAAGATCATACATGTACATGTAGCCAGTAATACATACATGTACATCATATTTACATACCCAAAAATCAAAAAACATTTTCATGTAATATACATGTAATGAAATAAATGCACAGAGCTAAATGATCTCCATGTACAAGTTAACAAAGTACATGTAACAAATAAAAACAGTGACCAGGATGCTTTCAAGGGACATAAATATGTGCTACATGTATATCTGCACAACACACTATTTGACATGTAAGCATTTGTACTACTATTTGATGGCAGTACAGTTGATGTCATGTACAATGGCAAACACATTTTTACCTACAATAAACAACTGCCATAACTTACCTCCTGATATGGAATGATTGGTATTCACATTGTTTGACCAAATATAGGAAAGGAATAATAAACAGACAAGTAGAAGTCACATAATACATGCACAATTATATCACAACACACTTTTAAACATAATCACAAGAAAATGAAACATAATGATTATGAAGCATGAACATGTTGGTATGCTAACAAACTGAATGGATTGAAATCCATCATAGGTGGAAGATAAGTAGAAAAGGCACCACAGAGCCAAACATATTAAAATACAGTGTCAGAATGAAAGCTTACAAACAGTGATGTCTAAGGTCAAGGACACATGTACTGGTTTTATCTATGGACAATTGTACAGAGCTGGAGGTCATAAAGTGAGTGACATTTCCTGCTACAAAACACTCATGCCTGCTGTTAATGATTCAATGACCAGGATGCTTATACGAGCTTACATGTATATTCAAGCTGCATGGATTACCAACATTGGCCTGCACAACACACTTTTACTAATATTCAACATGTAAGCATTTGTACTACTATTTGATGGCAGTACAGTTGATGTCGTGTACAATGACAAACACATCTTTACCTACAATAAACAACTGCCATAACTTACCCTCTGATATGAAATGATTGGTATTCACATTGTTTGACCAAATAAAGGAAAGGAATAATAAACAGACAAGTAGAAGTCACATCATACAATTATATCACAACACACTTTTAAACATAACCACAAGAAAATGAAACATAATGATTATGAAGCATGAACATGTTGGTATGCTAACAAACTGAATGGATTGTAAACCATCATAGGTAAAATCACCACTAAGTCCAACAAATTTAAAATACACAGTCAGGAATGAAAGCTGACATCAACCAAAATCAGCATACCTATTGGTCTGGTTAAGATACTACATGTACATGCAACCAGTAATACATACATGTACATCACATTTAATTATTTACATACCCAAAATCAAAACACATTTTCATGTAATATACATGTAATGAAATAAATGCACAGAGCTAAATGATCTCCATGTACAAGGTACCAATGTACATGTAACAAATGCAAACAGTGACCAGGATGCTTCCAAAGGACATAAATATGTGCTATATATGTACCTGCATAACACACTATTTGACAAGTAAGCATTTGTACTACTATTTGATGGCAGTACAGTTGATGTCATGTACAATGACAAACACATCTTTACCGACAATAAACAACTGCCATAACTTACCTCCTGATATGGAATGATTGGTATTCACATTGTTTGAGCAAATAAAGGAAAGGAATAATAAACAGACAAGTAAGTCACATCATACAATTATATCACAACACAGTTTTAAACATAATCACAAGAAAATGAAACATAATGATTATGAAGCATGAACGTGTTGGTATGCTAACAAACTGAATGGATTGAAAACCATCATAGGTGGTGGGTGAGTAGAAAAGTCACCACAAAGCCAAACATATTAAAATACAGTGTCAGGATGAAAGCTTACAAACAGTGATGTCTAAGGTAAAAGACACATGTACTGGTTTTATCTATGGACAATTGTACAGAGCTGGAGGTCATAAAGTGAATGACATTTCCTGCTACAAAACATTCATGTCTGCTGTTAATGATTCAATGACCAGGATGCTTCTACAGTGCCGTCCACCCACAAGTTCACACTCGCGCGCGCTCGACTCGCACTCGACACGCGCTCGACTCGCGCGCCACTCGATCGAGTGCAATAATAACTCGCGCGCCTTAACAGCTGGAACAAAAACATATACTATTAATAGCTCGAAACTAACGTAATCATCTGTAGGTATGCCGTAAATAGGTATTTGAGTGACGCTCGCAACAGTGCGCGTATCGAGGGCTAATTGCACTCGCTAATTGACTCGCGCGCGAGTGTGAACTTGTGGGTGGACGGCACTGTACATGTACATGTACATGTATGTGCATAAAATATGAGCTTATATTCAAGTTGCATGGATTACCCACATTGATATGCACAACACACTTGTACTACTACTCAACATGTAAGCATTTTAATAATAATAATAATAATAATAATAATTTATTTGGTAAATTTACACCAAAAAGGCAAGTAATGTTGAGGAGAAGTACCACCATGACCCTGTGAAGATTGTTACAGCTGTCTACAAGGTGTGGATCTCTGGTACTGGAAGGAGACCAGCAACATGGCAGACATTGGTTGGTGTGCTTAGAGACATTGAGCTGAACAGTTTAGCAGATGATATTGAACTTGTGTGTATGCTGAACCCTCCTAAGTGACCATTTGTACTACTATTTGATGGCACTGTATAGTTGATGTCATGTACAATGACAAACACATCTTTACCTACAATAAACAACTGCCATAACTTACCCCCTGATTTGGAATGATTGGTATTCACATTGTTTGAGGAATGGAGAAAAGGAATAAACTTCATAATCACACAATAATCATACATGTAGCAACACTGCTGGTGTAGCAATTAAAGACAAAACACCACAAAGTGAAACAGAACTTTAACTGTTTTTCAGTCTGTAGACCAATACATCAGACAGATATAAGATTGTATTTACAAGTCATGCCACACCTGATTCATCCTTAGAATAATAACAACAGTAGTATATCACTCTCCCACATCCAATGACTTACTTTGTTCACATCAGCTCCTGCCTTCATAAGGATCTCCACCACAGCTGTATGACCATTTTGAGCTGCTGCATACAGTGGTGGTGTCTGTAACATCAGAAGGTAACATCAAAAACTCTTCTTTTACACCAAATAATAATTGAACATATACCAGCTGTGAGATCATGTAAGGACATTGACAATCACATCATACTTACCTCCATGTACATGTACATGGAACAATTTTAACTGCATGTACATGTACCACAGTCTCATATTTGATAAGTGTACATGTACATGTATATGTAAAGGTACATTTGCTATGAGTTTAATACAGACAATGTCACCCGATGACATAATCATACTACATGTATATTTAGGTGGTGAGTACAATGACAAACACATCTTTACCTACAATAAACAACTGCCATAACTTACCCCCTGATATGGAATGATTGGTATTCACATTGTTTGAGCAAATAAAGGAAAGGAATAATAAACAGACAAGTAGAAGTCACATCATACAATTATATCATAACATGCTTTTAAACATAACCACAGGAAAATGAAACATAATGATTATGAAGCATGAACATGTTGGTATGCTAACAAACTGAATGGATTGAAAACCATCATAGGTAAAATCACAACTAAGTCCAACAAATTTTAAAAAATACACAGTCAGGAATGAAAGCTGACATCAATCAAAATCAGCATACCAATTGGTCTCGAAAAGATCATACATGTACATGTAACCAGTAATACATACATGTACATCAAATTTACATACCCAAAAATCAAAAAACATTTTCATGTAATATACATGTAATGAAATAAATGCACAGAGCTAAATGATCTCCATGTACAAGTTAACAAAGTACATGTAACAAATAATGTAAACAGTGACCAGGATGCTTCCAAAGGACATAAATATGTGCTATACCTGCACAACACACTATTTGACATGTAAGCATTTGTACTACTATTTGATGGCAGTACAGTTGATGTTATGTACAATGACAAACACATCTTTACCTACAATAAATAACTGCCATACCTTACCCACTGATATGGAATGATTGGTATTCACATTGTTTGAGCAAATAAAGGAAAGGAATAATAAACAGACAAGTAGAAGTCACATCATACAATAATATCACAACACACTTTTAAACATGACCACAAGAAAATGAAACATAATGATTATGAAGCATGAACATGTTGGTATGCTAACAAACTGAATGGATTGAAAACCATCATAGGTAAAATCACCACTAAGTCCAACAAATTTAAAATACACAGTCAGGAATGAAAGCTGACATCAACCAAAATCAGCATACCTATTGGTCTGGTTAAGATACTACATGCACATGCAACCAGTAATACATACATGTACATCACATTTAATTATTTACATACCCAATTTTAAATCAAAACACATTTTCATGTAATATACATGTAATGAAATAAATGCACAGAGCTAAATGATCTCCATGTACAAGGTACCAATGTACATTGTACATGTAACAAATGCAAACAGTGACCAGGATGCTTCCAAAGGACATAAATATGTGCTACATGTATATCTGCACAACACACTATTTGACATGTAAGCATTTGTACTATTATTCGATGGCAGTACAGTTGATGTCATGTACAATGGCAAACACATTTTTACTGACAATAAACAACTGCCATAACTTACCTCCTGATATGGAATGATTGGTATTCACATTGTTTGAGCAAATAAAGGAAAGGAATAATAAGCAGACAAGTAGAAGTCACATCATACAATTATATCACAACATACTTTTAAACATAATCACAAGAAAATGAAACATAATAATTATGAAGCATGAACATGTTGGTATGCTAACAAACTGAATGGATTGAAAACCATCATAGGCAAAATCACCACTAAGTCCAACAAATTTAAAATACACAGTCACGAATGAAAGCTGACATCAATCAAAATCAGCATACCAATTGGTCTCGAAAACATCATACATGTACATGTAACCAGTAATACATACATGTACATCAAATTTACATACCCAAAAATCAAAAAACATTTTCATGTAATATTACATACATGTAATGAAATAAATGCACAGAGCGAAATGATCTCCATGTACAAGTTAACAAAGTACATGTACATGTGACAAATGTAAACAGTGACCAGGATGCTTCCAAAGGACATAAATATGTGCTATATCTGCACAACACACTATTCGACATGCAAGCATTTGTACTACTATTTGATGGCAGTACAGTTGATGTCATGCACAATGGCAAACACATCTTTACCTACAATAAACAACTGCCATAACTTACCCTCTGATATAAAATGATTGGTATTCACATTGTTTGAGCAAATAAAGGAAAGGAATAATAAACAGACAAGTAGAAGTCACATCATACAATAATATCACAACACACTTTTAAACATGACCACAAGAAAATGAAACATAATGATTATGAAGCATGAACATGTTGGTATGCTAACAAACTGAATGGATTGAAATCCATCATAGGTGGTGGGTGAGTAGAAAAGGCACCACAGAGCCTAACATATTAAAATACAGTGTCAAAATGAAAGCTTACAAACAGTGATGTCTAAGGTCAAGGACACATGTACTGGTTTTATCTATGGACAATTGTACAGAGCTGGAAGTCATAAAGTGAGTGTCATTTCCTGCTACAAAACACTCATGCCTGCTGTTAATGATTCAATGACCAGGATGCTTATACATGTATGAGCTTATATTCAAGGTGCATGGATTACCAACATTGGCCTGCACAACACACTTTTACTAATATTCAACATGTCAGCATTTGTACTACTATTTGATGGCAGTACAGTTCATGTCATGTACAATGACAAACACATCTGTAACTACAATAAACAACTGCCATAACTTACCCTCTGATATGAAATGATTGGCATTCACATTGTTTGACCAAATAAAGGAAAGGAATAATAAACAGACAAGTAGAAGTCACATCATACAATTATATCACAACACACTTTTAAACATAACCACAAGAAAATGAAACATAATGATTATGAAGCATGAAAAAAATACACAGTCAGGAATGAAAGCTGACATCAACCAAAATCAGCATACCTATTGGTCTGGTTAAGATACTACATGTATATGCAACCAGTAATACATACATGTACATCACATTTAATTATTTACATACCCAAAAATCAAAACACATTTTCATGTAATATACATGTAATGAAATAAATGCACAGAGCTAAATGATCTCCATGTACAAGGTACCAATGCACATGTAACAAATGCAAACAGTGACGAGGATGCTTCCAAAGGACATAAATATGTGCTATACATGTACCTGCATAACACACTATTTGACAAGTAAGCATTTGTACTACTATTTGATGGCAGTACAGTTGATGTCATGTGCAATGACAAACACATCTTTACCTACAATAAACAACTGCCATAACTTACCTCCTGATATGGAATGATTGGTATTCACATTGTTTGACCAAATAAAGGAAAGGTATAATGAACAGACAAGTAGAAGTCACATCATATATAATTATATCACAACACACTTTTAAACATAACCACAAGAAAATGAAACATAATGATTATGAAGCATGAACATGTTGGTATGCTAACAAACTGAATGGATTGAAAACCATCATAGGTAAAATCACCACTAAGTCCAACAAATTTAAAATACACAGTCAGGAATGAAAGCTGACATCAACCAAAATCAGCATACCTATTGGTCTGGTTAAGATACTACATGTACATGCAACCAGTAATACATACATGTACATCACATTAAATTATTTACATACCCAAAAATCAAAACACATTTTCATGTAATATACATGTAATGAAATAAATGCACAGAGCGAAATGATTTCCATGTACAAGGTACCAATGTACATGTAACAAATGCAAACAGTGACCAGGATGCTTCCAAAGGACATAAATATGTGCTATATATGTACCTGCATAACACACTATTTGACAAGTAAGCATTTGTACTACTATTTGATGGCAGTACAGTTGATGTCATGTACAATGACAAACACATCTTTACCTACAATAAACAACTGCCATAACTTACCTCCTGATATGGAATGATTGGTATTCACATTGTTTGAGCAAATAAAGGAAAGGAATAATAAACAGACAAGTAGAAGTCACATCATACAATTATATCACAACACAGTTTTAAACATAACCACAAGAAAATGAAACAATATGATTATGAAGCATGAACGTGTTGGTATGCTAAAAAACTGAATGGATTGAAAACCATCATAGGTGGTGGGTGAGTAGAAAGTCACCTCAAAGCCAAACATATTAAAATACAGTGTCAGAATGAAAGCTTACAAACAGTGATCTCAGGGTAGTTAAGGCTGCCTCATGTTAAAAATCTTGTTTTCGTGTTGTACTACTATTTGATGGCACTGTATAGTTGATGTCATGTACAATGACAAACACATCTTTACCTACAATAAACAACTGCCATAACTTACCCCCTGATATGGAATAATTGGTATTCACATTGTTTGAGGAATGGAGAAAATGTATAAACTTCATAAACGCACAATAATCATACATGTAGCAACACTGCTGGTGTAGCAATTAAAGACAAAACACCACAAAGTGAAACAGAACTTTAACTGTTTTTCAGTCTGTAGACCAATACATCAGACAGATATAAGATTGTATTTACAAGTCATGCCACATCTGATTCATCCTTAGAATAATAACAACAGTAGTATATCACTCTCCCACATCCAATGACTTACTTTGTTCACATCAGCTCCTGCCTTCACAAGGATCTCCACCACAGCTGTATGACCATTTTGAGCTGCTGCATACAGTGGTGGTGTCTGTAACATCAGAAGGTAACATCAAAAACTCTTCTTTTACACCAAATAATAATTGAACATATACCAGCTGTGAGATCATGTAAGGACAATGACAATCACATCATACGTACCTCCATGTACATGTACATGGAACAATTTTAACTGCATGTACATGTACATGTACCACAGTCTCATATTTGATAAGTGTACATGTACATGTATATGTAAAGGTAAATTTGCTATGAGTTTAATACAGACAATGTCACCCGATGACATAATCATACTACATGTATATTTAGGTGGTGAGTACAATGACAAACACATCTTTACCTACAATAAACAACTGCCATAACTTACATGTACGATCTGATATGGAATGATTGGTATTCACATTGTTTGAGCAAATAAAGGAAAGGAATAATAAACAGACAAGTAGAAGTCACATCATACAATTATATCACAACACAGTTTTAAACATGACCACAAGAAAATGAAACATAATGATTATGAAGCATGAACATGTTGGTATGCTAACAAACTGAATGGATTGAAAACCATCATAGGTAAAATCACAACTAAGTCCAACAAATTTTAAAAAATACACAGTCAGGAATGAAAGCTGACATCAATCAAAATCAGCATACCAATTGGTCTCGAAAAGATCATACATGTACATGTAACCAGTAATACATACATGTACATCAAATTTACATACCCAAAAATCAAAAAACATTTTCATGTAATATACATGCAATGAAATAAATGCACAGAGCTAAATGATCTCCATGTACAAGTTAACAAAGTACATGTAACAAATAAAAACAGTGACCAGGATGCTTTCAAGGGACATAAATATGTGCTACATGTATATCTGCACAACACACTATTTGACATGTAAGCATTTGTACTACTATTCGATGGCAGTACAGTTCATGTCATGTACAATGACAAACACATCTTTACCTACAATAAATAACTGCCATAACTTACCTCCTGATATGGAATGATTGGTATTCACATTGTTTCAGCAAATAAAGGAAAGGAATAATAAACAGACAAGTAGAAGTCACATCATACAATTATATCACAGCACACTTTTAAACATAACCACAAGAAAATGAAACATAACGATTATGAAGCATGAACATGTTGGTATGCTAACAAACTGAATGGATTGAAAACCATCATAGGTGGTGGGTGAGTAGAAAAGGCACCACAAAGCCAAACATATTAAAATACAGTGTCAGAATGAAAGCTTACAAACAGTGATGTCTAAGGTCAAGGACACATGTACTGGTTTTATCTATGGGCAATTGTACAGAGCTGGAGGTCATAAAGTGAGTGACATTTCCTGCTACAAAACACTCATGCCTGCTGTTAATGATTCAATGACCAGGATGCTTATACATGTATGAGCTTATATTCAAGCTGCATGGATTACCCACATTGGCCTGCACAACACACTTTTACTAATATTCAACATGTCAGCATTTGTACTACTATTTGATAGCAGTACAGTTGATGTCATGTACAATGACAAACACATCTTTATCTACAATAAACAACTGCCATAAATTACCCTCTGATATGGAATGATTGGTATTCACATTGTTTGAGCAAATAAAGGAAAGGAATGATAAACAGACAAGTAGAAGTCACATCATACAATTATATCACAGTACACTTTTAAACATAACCACAAGAAAATGAAACATAATGATTATGAAGCATGAACATGTTGGTATGCTAACAAACTGAATGGATTGAAATCCATCATAGGTGGTGGGTGAGTAGAAAAGGCACCACAGAGCCAAACATATTAAAATGCAGTGTCAGAATGAAAGCTTACAAACAGTGATGTCTAAGGTCAAGGACACATGTACTGGTTTTATCTATGGGCAATTGTACAGAGCTGGAGGTCATAAAGTGAGTGACATTTCCTGCTACAAAACACTCATGCCTGCTGTTAATGATTCAATGACCAGGATGCTTATACATGTATGAGCTTATATTCAAGGTGCATGGATTACCCACATTGGCCTGCACAACACACTTTTACTAATATTCAACATGTCAGCATTTGTACTACTATTTGATGGCAGTACAGTTCATGTCATGGACAATGACAAACACATCTTTACCTACAATAAACAACTGCCATAACTTACCTCCTGATATGGAATGATTGGTATTCACATTGTTTGAGCAAATAAAGGAAAGGAATAATAAACAGACAAGTACAAGTCACATCATACAATTATATCACAACACAGTTTTAAACATGACCACAAGAAAATGAAACATAATGATTATGAAGCATGAACATGTTGGTATGCTAACAAACTGAATGGATTGAAAACCAACATAGGTAAAATCACCACTAAGTCCAACAAATTTAAAATACACAGTCAGGAATGAAAGCTGACATCAATCAAAATCAGCCTACCAATTGGTCTGGTTAAGATCATACATGTACATGTAGCCAGTAATACATACATGTACATCATATTTACATACCCAAAAATCAAAAAACATTTTCATGTAATATACATGTAATGAAATAAATGCACAGAGCTAAATGATCTCCATGTACAAGTTAACAAAATACATGTAACAAATAATGCAAACAGTGACCAGGATGCTTTCAAGGGACATAAATATGTGCTACATGTATATCTGCACAACACACTATTTGACATGTAAGCATTTGTACTACTATTCGATGGCAGTACAGTTGATGTCATGTACAATGACAAACACATTTTTACCTACAATAAACAACTGCCATAACTTACCCTCTGATATGGAATAATTGGTATTCACATTGTTTGACCAAATATAGGAAAGGAATAATAAACAGACAAGTAGAAGTCACATAATACATGCACAATTATATCACAACACACTTTTAAACATAATTACAAGAAAATGAAACATAATGATTATGAAGCATGAACATGTTGGTATGCTAACAAACTGAATGGATTGAAATCCATCATAGGTGGAAGGTGAGTAGAAAAGGCACCACAGAGCCAAACATATTAAAATACAGTGTCAGAATGAAAGCTTACAAACAGTGATGTCTAAGGTCAAGGACACATTACTGGTTTTACATGTGAGCATTCAATGATCTATGGGCAATTGTACAGAGCTGGAGGTCATAAAGTGAATGACATTTCCTGCTATAAAACATTCATGTCTGCTGTTAATGATTCAATGACCAAGATGCTTATATGAGCTTGTATTCAAGCTGCATGGATTACCCACATTGGCCTGTACAACACACTTTTACTGATATTCAACATGTAAGCATTTGTACTACTACATGTATTTGATGGCAGTACAGTTGATGTCATGTACAATGACAAACACATCTTTACCTACAATAAACAACTGCCATAACTTACCCACTGATATGGAATGATTGGTATTCACATTGTTTGAGCAAATAAAGGAAAGGAATAATAAACAGACAAGTAGAAGTCACATCATACAATTACATGTATATCAAAACATACTTTTAAACATAACCACAAGAAAATGAAACATACAGTGCTCCCTAGATTATACGGAAAAGTATTACCTCGATTATACGGAAAATAAGGCACATTCATTGGGTGTTAGGAAAACTATCTGTGTACTTAGCGGTAAGTTGTCTAAGCCAGTTTAGACAACTTACCGCTACACCCTGTAAGTACACGGATAGTTTTCCTAACACCCAATGAATGTGCCTTATTTTCCGTATAATCGAGGTAATACTTTTCCGTATAATCGAGGGAGCACTGTAATGATTATGAAGCATGAACATGTTGGTATGCTAACAAACTGAATGGATTGAAAACCATCATAGGTAAAATCACCACTAAATTCAACAAATTTAAAAAATACACAGTCAGGAATGAAAGCTGACATCAATCAAAATCAGCATACCAATTGGTCTGGTTAAGATATTAAATGTACATGTAACCAGTAATACATACATGTACATCACATTTAATTATTTACATACCCAAAAATCAAAACACATTTTCATGTAATATACATGTACATGTAATGAAATAAATGCACAGAGCTATATGATCTCCTTGTACAAGTTAACAAAGGACATGTGACAAATGCAAACAGTGACCAGGATGCTTTCAAGGGACATAAATATGTGCTACATGTATATCTGCACAACATACTATTTGAATTTGTACTACTATTTGATGGCAGTACAGTTGATGTCATGTACAATGACAAACACATCATTACCTACAATAAACAACTGCCATAACTTACCCACTGATATGAAATGATTGGTATTCACATTGTTTGAGCAAATAAAGGAAAGGAATAATAAACAGACAAGTAGACGTTACATCATACAATTATATCACAACACACTTTTAAACATAACCACAAGAATATGAAACATAATGATTATGAAGCATGAACATGTTGGTATGCTAACAAACTGAATGGATTGAAATCCATCATAGGTGGTGTGTGAGTTGAAAAGTCACCACAAAGCCAAACATATTAAAATACAGTGTCAGAATGAAAGCCTACAAACAGTGATGTCTAAGGTCAAGGACACATTACTGGTTTTACATGTACATGTATCTATGGGCAATTGTACAGAGCTGGAGGTCGTAAAGTGAATGACATTTCCTGCTACAAAACATTCATGTCTGCTGTTAATGATTCAATGACCAGGATGCTTCTATGAGCTTGTATTCAAGCTGCATGGATTACCCACATTGGCCTGCACAACACACTTTTACTGATATTCAACATGTAAGCATTTGTACTACTATTTGATGGCAGTACAGTTGATGTCATGTACAATGACAAACACATCTTTACCTACAATAAACAACTACCATAACTTACCCACTGATATGGAATGATTGGTATTCACATTGTTTGAGCAAATAAAGGAAAGGAATAATAAGCAGACAAGTAGAAGTCACATCATACAATTATATCACAACACACTTTTAAACATAACCACAAGAAAATGAAACATAATGATTATGAAGCATGAACATGTTGGTATGCTAACAAACTGAATCGATTGAAAACCATCATACATGTAGGTGGTGGGTGAGTAGAAAAGTCACCACAAAGCCAAACATATTAAAATACAGTGTCAGAATGAAAGCTTACAAACAGTGATGTCTAAGGTCAAGGACACATGTACTGGTTTTATCTATGGACAATTGTGCAGAGCTGGAGGTCATAAAGTGAATGACATTTCCTGCTACAAAACATTCATGTCTGCTGTTAATGATTCAATGACCAGGATGCTTCTACATGTATGTGCATAAAATATGAGCTTATATTCAAGTTGCATGGATTACCCACATTGACATGCACAACACACTTTTACTAATATTCAACATGTAAGCATTTGTACAACTATTTGTTGGCAGTACAGTTGATGTTATGTACAATGACAAAACAACAGCCATAACTTACCCCCTGATATGAAATGATATGGAGTGATTGGTATTCACATTGTTTGAGGAATGGAGAAAAGGAATAAACTTCATAATCGCACAATAAGCATACATGTAGCCACACTGCTGGTGTAGCAATTAAAGAAAAAACACCACAAAATGAAACAGAACTTTAACTGTTCAGACTGTAGACCAATACATCAGACAGATATAAGATTGTATTTATAAGTCATGCCACATCTGATTCATCCTTAGAATAATAACAACAGTAGTATACATGTATCACTCTCCCACATCCAATGACTAACTTTGTTCACATCAGCTCCTGCCTTCACAAGGATCTCCACCACAGCTGTATGACCATTTTCAGCTGCTACATACAGTGGTGTTGTCTGTAACATTAGAAGGTATCATCAATAACTCTTCTTTTACACCAAATAATAATTGAACATATATCATGACAGATTAATAATGAGCAATACAGTTGATGTCATACCAGCTGTGAGTTCATGTAAGGAAGGACAATGACAATCACATCATCCTTACCTCCATGTACATGTATATGGAACTATTTTAGCTGCATGTACCACAGAGTCTCATATTTGATATGCGATTATGTGTACATGTACATGTATATGTAAGGGTAAATTTGGTATGAGTTTAATACAGACAATGTCACCCGATGACATCATCATCCTCCTGATATGGAATGATTGGTATTCAAATTGTTTCAGCAAATAAAGGAAAGGAATAATAAACAGACAAGTAGAAGTCACATCATACAATTATATCACAACACACTTTTAAACATAACCACAAGAAAATGAAACATAATGATTATGAAGCATGAACATGTTGGTATGCTAACAAACTGAATGGATTGAAAACCATCATAGGCAGCAAAATCACCACAAAGCCCAACAAATACAGTCAGGAATGAAAGCTGTCATTATCATACATGTAGGTGGTGAGGTCAATGACAAACACATCTTTACCTACAATAAACAACTACCATAACTTACCCTCTGATATGGAATGATTGGTATTCACATTGTTCAATAAAGGAAAGGAATAACAAAGAAGTCATATTATACAATTATATGTCACATTAGTAGAAATAAATGCTGGGTGATTAGGTGAAACTACTGAGGCTAAACTGGTTTAGACAGCTTACCACTAAGTACATGTACATGGACAGATTTCCTAACACCCAATGAATGTGCCTTATTTTCCTTAAATCAAGGTGATAATTTTCCATATAATCAAGGTAGCACTGTAGCATGACCTCAATAAATTTCATTAGGTAGGTCTGCCTACAACATGTAACAGAGATCTATACATGTTGTATGTAAATAATATTGTTATTTTTTACTCCCTGTAAGAACCTAAAGATACCATATAAAGGTAGCCTTGAAAAGGCTATTCTAAGGAATAGCATACTGTTAGATGAGCTAAATGATGCCTTTTGCAAAACCCACCCCATGGTTAGCACACGAGATCGGTACTAGATCTGCACATGCAGCTGTTAGTGAAGTTAGCGCAGGTACATCATACAATTATTTCACAACACACTTTTAACATACACAATGTAACTTGCACAATAACATGAAACAGAATGTTAAAGCATGACACATGGACTAAACATTCACAATGTACATGTAGTTGGTGAGGAGCTAAGTCACCACAAATCCAAACACAATACAACTTTGCCAACATGTTGGTCCGGATAAGTACATGTAGTCTACTCATACAATTGTACATGTGCACCCAAAACATGGTTTTCATTTAGAACACATGTACATGTACATGTACAATGCACATGTACATCAATAAATCAAAGATTCCTTGCTGTCTGTTGTGAACAAAATGCACAACCACCATCATTGTTCTCTTACACTGCAGCAATTATATTCATTTGTATATACATGTACAGTTATGTATCAGTCATGTCAAAAGTCAAGGATACAAGTACTGGTTTTATCTTGAAATGTAATTTGGCCATATCATCAAATTGGAGGACTTAAGATTTCCGCCCACAAACATTCATGTCTTGTGCACTATAAACATTCACCTGTAGTATGACTACCATAAGGATTATGCTACTAAAGCTAAATCGTATAATTAAAAACTCCTCCACTGACCTTCCACCTCAGACAAACTATACACAATTGAACAAAATTTCTAATAATATGACCTCTATACTATGTGTCGCATTTCATGTTCAATTTCCATTTTTTGACTACCTCTCATATCTTGGACCACCACTAACATTTACCACTGACTTAACATACAAGTACACATGTACATATTACCTTGCTAGACTGTCCATTCACATTAACACCTTGTGACAGGAGCCGCTGAACAGTTTCCACATCTCCAGTCTTGCTTGCTTGAACTAGCTGTTGAACAGAAGTTATAAATAAGTACTAATGAACATGACACAATATATGCACAAACCATACACATTCATATTGCTACAGGACACTTTCAGTTATACTGGAGGCACATCCTCATCTCAACAGCTATGAGGATGATGTCAAGCTCATCAATAGGATGGTCTGCTACCACAAAGGGCAGCATACAGAATGATATTTGAGTTCTTAGCCAGCTAACAACAAAAGAGAATAGTGCTATTCTTGACAACCATAGCATGCCATTCCTACTGTTGTTGATAAGGCCAGTGGTGTAAGGACACCATGCTCAAACTCCTTCATTCTATGAATAGTACATGTATTGCCTCTGTGTCAGTGGATTCTTGACATGTTGATATAACAGCATGTACAGGAACCTATGAAATAAAATTCCAGACCTTGATTCCACATAACTGACTTATTTGTACAAGCTCCTAATCAACATCACTAAGTACATGTATGTCATTTGCAGATGTTGTACTCCTTTACCTGGTACACATACAAGCTGCAGTGAGGGTTCCAGCACATGGACCTCATCATCATCATATTAGCTAATGATAAGGCTATGTGGTAGGGAGTTATAAGCCACACACACACAGGCTATTTATTATGTTGCTATGTTGCTGCAGTACAAGCTACAGCAGTGGATATCATATCTATGGCCTCACCCCTCCCCCAAAATGTTGATACCTAGTAGTGCTGATATTTGTGATGTTGCTCTATAAAGTGGTCTGTCGTTTTGCTTGCCACCATCTCTTCCTGCCACAAGAATGAAGTCCTGGCTGAAATATATTGTATGCTTAACTTCACCCTGATCCCAGTGTCATTGCAGTCAGGAAGAATGGTGGTGGTTGAAAGGGAAATGACTTTTATGACATTGAAGGCACAGCTGGGCAGATATGGCTGTAGTTATGTGTGAGGCCACTACCTTTCTCCACCCTCATCCCCGGGGAGGTGGGTCCTAACTGCGGCAATGGTAATGATTGGGCTATTCCATTATTTAATCGTACACCCCTATGGATGACAATAATAGCAAACATACCCCCCTCCCCTGGACATGCATTTCTTATGTCCACACCCCCCTCACTTATAAATGCCCCCCTGGACAAGCTTCTGTTATACCTTCTAGCCCCCCGGGACAGGCATTTAAATGACCACCCCCCGAGCCATATTCCCAATACCCCCCCGGGCAGTCCACGGCTGTTTCATTCCATTGAAAAGTTGAACATTAGGTCTCGTCCCCATCCCCTGCTTCGAGACAGGCAACTGAACCCCAGTTACCGCATGGCAATGGAATGTGGCTTATCCTTCTCTATCCGTACAACGTAAGCTCACTTTGAATCGATACATCAGTCATGCAGGTGTCCTTCAAGGACTAAAACAGTATAAGTTGTATTTACATACGCGCGAAGAGAGGGCCGAGACTACATGCGCTTTATTTTGAGTTGTTCATGTCAATAGGCTTTTTTGAGAAATCCGCCCGGCCAAATGAAAAAACTCTTTTAGAAACGTGTACTCAAGAGACGGCTGTGTTTGGTTCCGTTTAGGGTGTAACGGGGCTTATTTTCTGCGCGTCGCGCCAACGCTTTGAAAAGGGCAGACTTTTTTACGTGCGAAACACACATAGGTCCTACTAATATGCGTGGAAAAGAAAAATCACACACTATACTTTGCGTTTTCTTTTTCGGCTTAGCGTTTCTGGCCTCAAAGACTCCAGTTTGGAAACACACACAGGCGTATAGCCCGACCTTCGCGTATAGGCGAAGGTCGGGCTATGCCTAATAATTAAATGTCCTTGGGAAGTTGACCATACTCATATGTCCTGTACGACTGATTGAAATGGTTGTGTGCTCCGTTCCCCCCATCAGCCCAAAGCCTGCATGCATTCATGATTGAACATGTCCACCCATGGTGTTCGAGTAGGTGCATGTTTACTGTCCTTTTCATGCTAGGAAAAGCATGGTCTAAGTAAGAATTCTTGTAAGGAATCTGCTGTAATAAAAAAAAAAAAAAACATCATTAGCATGTTGAGAATGGATTAATATGTATGATGTTGTAGCCTGTTCTATGGCTTTACCATACACCTGTATGAAATTTGTTTACTGCTGCTTCTTGTACTTGCACGCTCTGGAGGGATATCAAACAGTATCATTGCGTATGTCTATTGCAAAGCATGTCAAATAAGAGCTCCATTGAAATGGCAGCACGGGTATATTTTGTTTGAGGCTCTCGTTTTCCACCCTTATATAGTTCAGTTATGACCACATACTCTCTGACAGAACTTCTGGACTGCCATGATTGTAGTGTGTCAAATTTATACACATGGGTGTGGCGTACGTGCATTATTCATTAGTTGCATGGTCCCGAGTAACCGTGTCATTCTTTCACCAGAAAATAAGCCCCAGCATGCACTAAACGCAAAGGTAAAGTACAATGATCGCTCTTTGAGTAGGAGAAGTTTTTAAAACCATCTGCCGGGCGGGTTTCGAGAAAAATCGGTTGCCGCCCGAGCCCTTAATGAAGACAAAACACCAAAATACCGTAATGTTCGAATGTGTTCTAATTAGCAACCTAATGTCCAGCCGTGAGTCATCCATAGGGGTGTACGGTTAAATAGGCTAATGGAATAGCCCATTGTTTGCTGCTACGTTAGCAGTGCACACTACCACTACAACACCACCACTGCACAATAAATCAAAAGGCTTCAAATGGAGGAGGCCTAGTATGGATTGGGCTAGGAAGGCAAAACCAAAAACGGATTTGGGAAAAGCATGCAGGTTGTTTCAGCAGCCTCTTTAAGTCTGGCTCTAGTCTTTCTTAATCACCACATCGGGATGCCAATTACGTCAATACGACAGACAATCCCATCCACCTGATCATGACTTGTTGCAGTTGGATGAATACATATACGAACGATCGTAGTAACGGCCGTGGTCCTATTACTGTACCGCCCACACAAGTCATTATTCACTCGGTTACGAGCAATGTACACTGCGATACATGGCAATCAAATTGCTACCTACAATACCTCTTCGATTCCAGACATGTCGATGTGGGCCGAGGCTTGAATAGTCACGTCACGAATCCGCCCACTTTCTTTTTTTTAAAATAATTTCTTTTTTTTTTAAATTAAAGTATGGCTGCAGCTTTCGATACCGGTATAGTATTATTGTATATGGTAAATATAGTATTTTCAGTGCTCATATTAATCTATTCCATCTGTGCTCAGCACATGAACATGGTGACAACTGTATATACATGTGATTAGCAATATGTTGTACATGTACATGTACATGCTTGATATTCTGTATCTTGCGATAGGTAGACAAAACCTTATACACTGTCACTTCATCATATGCCCTTTAGAACATTGAAACTTTGAGGTTGGGTTACAATGTCTGTCTTTTGGTTTCAATATTAGTACATTGTATATACACCTACATGTCACAGCGGTTCACTTGCATGATTCCGGGCTCGCCTCTGCACATTCTTGCGCACGGATCCAATTGGATCCGATGTTAGCCGGTTGTACGATGACAGTACACGTGTGCGGACCGATAGGAAACGGCCATGGAAGCGAGGCTCGTTTGGTCGCACGTTTTCACACGCTGATAATTCGTCTGCCTACCCCGTACGAGTTGTTCGGATCGTCTAACAACACCGTACGACCGTTTACCTGGCCCCGTTTTGATCGTCTACCTACTCTGTACGAGCTTTCAGCCCACCCCGTACGTAGTACATGCAGCCTGCCGATCGACGCCATACATTTTGACACCGCGCCTCGCTCGCAAATAAACCACTTTTAAGTTTCTGTGAATCTCAAATTAGAAAAAGACACAAAACACACACACACACACACACACACACACACACACACACACACACACACACACACACACACACACACACACACACACACAATTTTCTCTTCCGTTTTGTGCGTCAATTCCCTCTCCAACTATATAGGCCTGTTTCTGTCCGCGCGTCTTCTATTTCTGATAATGCAATACACGATCTGAGATTGTTGCCAATAAGATAAAACCTTACCTCCTCACTTTTCTCGGATAGGGATGCTGCCTTGTGCAAGCAACTTGCTTGCACCCTTGAATTGCCTTGAATTCCCAGGATCCCTGTGTGCATGTACAATAACAAATAAACTATATGTACATTACCTCGAATAACGTAACTGTGCTGCATATACGACCTTCGCTGCTACAGCCTTCTGCCTTATAAAGTACCGAACAGCCACAATTAGCTTCTCCGATGGTAACGGAACTGCATGACCGAAGAACTGTGTTAGTGTGTATGAGACGGGGTAAAAAAAAAACCTTACCTATGTCAGTAATAGGTATATAGTTCAGGGCTTAGTTCGTTCAAAACACGCAGCATTAGTCCTTCATGGTGACCTTGCATGGGGACAGAATCGAGATCGCAGTAAGATTGAATAATCCACCGTTACTTACTGAGTTGCTATCGCTTGCACGCAGCGCGAACACTGGCCATTGCGGTAATTGAAAGGACGCGCGTACGTTCGTACGTCTACATCATAAAAGGTTAGGTAAATAATCATCCTACCATATGGAGTTTTGCCAGGCCAGTCCGAGTGAGTCTCAAGTCACGTTGCTACATACCGGATGCAAAATTGCAGAACTGTTTAAACGCCCAGGGCACATTGTGCGGACAATTAGAAAGGAACCGGTAAAGCATAATATTATATACAAGTGTAGTGGAAGTCAAGTCTATCTAATAATACCCTACCCTTGGGTACAATGTACGTGTATGTTGATAAACCTATCGCAACTCCGTGTGCCAGCAAGCTAACATGTACGCATCGCACGAGCACACACATGCATGCACAGCAAAAAAAAAAAAGTCTAGTTTTATCTAGTGCCATGCAACATTAACAGGGTACTCGTTAATAGAAGTGGCGCACACTCGTTTTTACTAGCAGTGAATGGCACTAAGTGTAAATAGTGCACTACACATTCACATAATACTGATAATACTATAGTGACATCCACTATCTTTGCTCACGTGAGAACGGCATAAATCCACGCCCTCGGTTTTGCAATCACGTGATCAGATGGTCATAAATGAAAAACATATACATAAACTTTGTATCGTAAAAGTGCAATCATTCGCTTGATCAAATTAGAGTCCTTCCAGGGAAGGAAGAGATGGCACCTCTCATACACAGTACGGGGGAGCACTTATTGGAGAACACTGCGTAGAGAGAAGTTTGAATGTGTGTACTCCAAGCACACATCAGTCATCCATTACCTTGCCTTCAATACAAGACAATGCTTTCTCATGAGGATGCGAAACAGCGTGTAAGGAGAGTGTGTAAGAATGTCTCAGTACATACCTTCTCACAATCATTCACTTGATCAAATGAGAGTCCTTCCAGGGAAGGAAGAGATGGTCACCACTCACACGCAGTACGGGGGAGCACTTATTGGAGAACACTGCGTAGAGAGATGTTTGGATGTGTGTACTCCTAGCACACATCAGTCATCCATTACCTTGCCTTCAATGCTTTCTTATGAGGATGAGAAACAGAGTGTAAGGAGAGTGTGTAAAAATGTCTCAGTTACCTTGTTACAATCATTTGCAGTCCTTCCAGAGAAGGAAGAGATGACACCTCTCACAGGCAGGGCAGATCTCTGCTATGTGGATGGATGGGGAGCACTTATTGGAGAACACTGCGTAGAGAGATGTTTGGATGTATGTACTCCTAGCACACATCAGTCATCCATTACCTTGCCTTCAATGCTTTCTTATGAGGATGAGAAACAGAGTGTAAGGAGAGTGTGTAAAAATGTCTCAGTACGTACCTTGTTACAATCATTTGCAGTCCTTCCAGGGAAGGAAGAGATGACACCTCTCACAGGCAGGGCAGATCTCTGCTACGTGGATGGATGGGGAGCACTTATTGGAGAACACTGCGTAGATAGAATTTTGGATGTTTGTACTCCAAGCACATCAGCCATCCATTACCTTGCCTTCAATCATGTTTGCTGTTTCAAATCCTACCCGCAGACACTCAAACGATGACGCGCAGTAAAGATGCGCTGACGGAATCAGATGTCTTGGAATCACCTGACCAGGCTGTGACATAAAAAAGACGCTGGCACCTCCAAAAACTGGTGGCTGGTACGGGCCCGTGCTGATGTACTAGTAATCCGTCTTACATCGGCGTGAGAGTACAGAACTGTCACGCCCACTGCCGATCTTACGGTGAGCCTCTGCCCGACTTTGGTGCTAAAGCCTATGGGACTGACTACGTCAGTACTATAACTTTTCAAGTAGTCAGTCCCATAACTTTTCAACTTATCTGACGTCCGACCTCCTGTCCATCTCCGCGTAATAGTGCTGAAATTATTGACGCAAATCAATAACGCGTAATTTGCTAATACTATTCACGATAGATCATTTGGTGTAAGGACATGTACCAGACTATTCCCTGAGCCCAGAACATGTGCAAAGGGTGCATAAACATGCGGACAACACTTCTCAATGGCTTTATGCAAGGCCTAGGGTTACTACTATCTCACCTGACTCATTGACAGAAATGGACCTAGACGTCCCAGCAAGAAACCTTACTTTTTGGTTAACCTAAGTACCAAACTTTTTCCAATGCTCAGGACATTTGGTACTGGTGTAGAAACAAGGGGACAACACTCCTGAATGATTTTTCACTTGTGTCATGGCTATCTCACCTGACCCATTGGCAGAGATGGGCCTAGTCCCCAGCAGGAAACCTTACTTTCTAGTTAACCTGAGTACCAAACTTTTTTCAATGCTCAGGACATTTGGCAATGGTGTAGAAACAAGTGGACAACACTCCTGAATGATTTTTCACTTGTGTCATGGCTATCTCACCTGACCCATTGGCCTAGTCCCCAGCAGGAAACCTTACTTTCTGGTTAACCTGAGTACCAAACTTTTTCCAATGCTCAGTACATTTGGCAATGGTGTAGAAACAAGTGGACAACACTCCTGAATGATTTTTTACTTGTGTCATGGCTATCTCACCTGACCCATTGGCAGAGATCACAGCGAAACCGCTATCCGGAGACGGGTTGCAACGGTGCCCCGTCTCTTTCGGACTTCCACGTAAATTTCACGGAGACGTTTAGTGACGTTCCCGTGTATTTTCGAACGGTAATCGACGAACGCTACCGTACGGTGCCGCGCGTATGATTATAATTTGACGTCATGATCACGTGATACTCGTCATCCTGTCCGAATTCAAATAATGAGCGGCATTGAAGAGACGTTACTGCATAGATATTTGGTTACTGTCACCACTGCGGGGAATGCGTGTATAGATCTACACCAAATGTTAGTAGAGTCGTGATCCAAAGATGATAGTAAAGCTAAACAGCAGCTTTCTGCGGAAGGTATGTATCATCGTAAACGTGCAGACCTATATATATATGCGTAGCTATCCCTAGCTCGAGATATACGTTGAAAGGTAAAAAGGGATGACATACATGTATAGTTTATATAAGCGGTCTCATGTGTAATATGTGGCTCCGTGTGCCAGTATGTGAGATGTGTGCCTCTGCATGTGTGATGTGTGCCTATGTGTGATGTATGTGCCTATGTGTGAGGTGTGCCTCTGTAATGAGTGCCTCTGTGATGTGTGTGCCTCTGTGTGATGTGTGTCCCTCTGTGATATGTGTGCCTGTGTGTGCCTCTGTGTGATGTGTGCCTCTATGTGAAGTGTTCCTATGTGTGATGTGTGTACCTCTGTGTGATGTGTGCCTCCTATGTGTGGCTGTGTGATGTATATACCTCTGTGTGAGGTGTGCCTCTGTTGTGTGATGTGTGTGCCTCTGTGTGATGTGTGTGCCTCTGTGTGATGTGTGTGCCTCTGTCTGATGTGTGCCTCTGAGCAGGGCCAGTGAGGAGGGGGGGGTTAGCGGGGTTACTTACCCCGGGCCCCAAGGTATAATAGGGGCCCCAAGGTATGATAGGGGGCCTGGCGGGCCGATCTCAAGGGCCCCCCCCCCCCCCCCCCCCCCCGCTCGTATTTTCAGGGCCTATGGGGCCCTCAAATGATATGTTACCCCGGGCCTCACTACGGCTCTCACTGGCCCTGCCTCTGAGTGATGTGTGCCTCTGTGTGATGTGAGCTCATGTGTGATGTGTGCCTTCGTGTGTGATGTGGCCTTAATGATGTGTGTTTGTTTATATAGCCAAATATCAACCAATAGAACTTGGTATAGACCATTTGCCTGTGTGTGCCCCTGTGTGATGTACAGTGTGTATGCGGTATGCGTGAGTGTGACCTATGTGGTGTGTGTGGTGTGTGCTTGTGCCTGTGTGATGTGTGCCTATGTGTGTGATGTTTGCTTGTGCCTACATGGATTTTTGTGATGTGCACTTGTTGTCCCTGTGTGTGTGCCACTGTGATGTATACCTGTGTGTGTAATGTGTGTGTGTGTGTGTGACTAACTGTATGTGCAACATTTTGGTTATGACAGGTTGCAGCTGACACGTGTAGGGATGAAAAATCAAGACTTCCATTCTCACTGACTCAAACTAAAACTGATTATGTTCTGCATTCTTGTAATCATACTGTTTCTATGTTGTAATGGTATCAATATCAAGGCTTAGATCTATAAAAGATTTGATGTGCACACGTGTACGTGTACTGGGCTGTTGTTACCTCATGGGCATGGCAAAACATTGCATGCCAACAAGCACTAAGCTATTTAAAAATATAATAATGGAGATTATTGAATGCAATGTATAATAATTAAAGGGCGTGGCATCATAACAAGGATTACAACTGAACAATTCATTATTAACGGCCCGGAGAGAAATACTAGTACAGCCTGGCACCAAATAAAGCATTCTTGAGGCAATCGTTGTCGTTAATCATGAGCCGACTGAGCGTGCGTTATTTACGCCATTGCGAGAAATTTCGGACGCTCATTAGCAATTCCTGGCCAATTTTGCAAACGTCCGTCACATTTCCCGCGCACGCGTCCATAGAAATGTATGGGATAAGGTTTATTTTTGTATGCCATATATCAGAGAAAGCCGCTAGTAAAGTTATAATGGATTGAAATGATAGATAGCATAAACATCTATCACTCTACATGATTGGTGTAATTTTTAGCCCCTTCCACTGGGTTCCTCATAAGAATTAGTACATTCCCATAGAGATGTATGGGAAATTGCTTTTTTTATAATGATTTTTCATCACTATTCTTCTTTTTGCTCTGAACTGAAGATAGGAAGGTTAGTTATAACTATTTCAGAAGATACTAAAATGATCAAGGCAACTTTCTATTAAGCTTATATGCCCATAGGCATCTTTCCCTGGGTTCCTGGGGCACTTTTGGTCATCAGGGTACAAGTATCTAGTTTGGTTGTAAAATAATTAAAAACCGCCTGGATGACAATCAGTAAAACTATGGCGTTCAGTTCTGGCCCAGTTGGAAGTAACAAACTCCACTGCGCGCAAATGTGGTATGTTCTTTGTTTGGGTTTTCGTTGTCGTGGGATACTATAGAGCTTCTAAGTCCTAGCTAGGCCGTTTCAAGATTATGGTCTGTCAAACGCGGAGTGGTCTATGTCTACCCGATGGACATTAAACGTTACTACGTGTGTATTTCAGGAAAACTAAGGCATCACAGAGACTTATGGCTAAGTAAGGCCCTATAACTTTCTATATTCGACCACGTGATATGGCGCTATGAGTAGTGACAGCTGGGAAACGTGCATTTTCTGTTGCTACTTTTTCAAAAGGGTGCGTGCATATCCACATTTGTAAATGCTATCGTTCTATATAGAATTTGAAGCGGACAAGCGAAACAGTGATACGGGACAAAGACAAGCCGTATAAGGATATGTGCCCAATAATATCATTGTGCGAGGCAATGATGTTACTACGTAACTATTCTTTTTAGCTCCGGTCCCTCGCCCAGTGGCGGATGTAGTCAGCGCGCGATCTTTTCGTCCGGATTACTGAGTGGTTTCATGTATGAGCTGACAACGACCCTCCAGATGGAACCACTCTATGGCTTAAAAGGTCTTTCCGTGATCCACCACTAACTGGCTGTAACTGCCCTCATATCCCAGGTATGTGGATTTCCCTATAGTACCTCATAAAGCACATGAACATGTGATTCCATATAGGTGTCATGTGATACATAAACACACACACACACATACACACACACACACACACACACACACACACACACACACACACACACACACACACACACACACACACACACACATACACACACATACACACACACACACACATACACACACACACACACTGAGCATGTTATCTCATTGCAGTACAGTCTGCTGCTATGCAATGCTCTGGGTGGAGGGAGGTAGCCTTGTGAGATAGCCTTGTGGAGGTAGAGGAGAGAGCCTTGTGAAGGTGCATGGATGGGAGATATCCTTGTGGAACAAGAGTAAGCTTAGGTTGGGACAATTTTAAGGGAAAGATCCCTTCTCCCCTAGAGATGAGGAATTTGATAGCGCATCCCAGATGCAGCCACTGGGATATGAATCAAATTAAGTTCAGATGTAAAGATCTATACATGTAAAACTGAGAAGGAAATACGTGTTACATGCATGTAGATGTAGGACCAATTTAAAGTGACTACAATTGTCCACCTTTACCTTCTGAGGCTGAGGGTTTGGTTGTACACACAGGACAGTCACCAGTTGTCTGCCAGGAGAGGAGGCTTACCTACATGACCACCTGGTATGGACCAGGGAGGACTGGACTCAAAGTTTTGCATCTCATGGACTGTGCCAGCCACCCTTCCAACATGCACCTGGTGAAAGCACTTCAGCAACAACTCAAATGGAAGGCTTTGTGTGGTCTAGCTATATGTACATGGCTCTGCAAATGTAGGTGATTGATGTAACAGTTATGGTGTGGCATTTATTTTTATTTGGTTATCTGTATGTGTGTGTGATAATTGTGGAAGGTTCAAGAAGGGCTGGTATTAACAGAATGTACATTGTAGCTGACTCATGTCTTTGTGGTCACCTGTATTTAATTAGGGTGGTGGCATGTGGTGATTTGTGTAAATGTTTCACATGCATGGTAGTACATACATGTAGTTCTACCTAGCTGTACCTTCATGCCATTGATCTGTTCATTAATGACATATCAGAGCTGCATCATGGCATCCTTTTCTGTGCCATTGCTTAGTATTTGTAGGGGCAAATTGCACAGACAGGTGCATGTATGTGATCTACTTAAAAGTTATAACCACTCTCCGAGTACGTTTACGGCTGTTCATCCTTGTTGTATACCTTCCGGCGGAGTTGGATAGAAATACTACAGGACAGCGTATACGCAGCAGAGCAGCTGCGTATATTGGGTCTGGGAACGAGACTGCTATGGAAGTGACCTTGGCTACCCATTGATGATCGACGATTAGGATATACATATACATAACAGGACGCAGTGGAAGGTCCAGCAGGGAGTATCCGCCGTCCTTAATTAACACACCTCCACGAGAACTTCTAGTATGGTATCAAAAACTTGCCAGTCGTGCTGGTAAACGTCAGAGCGATGATATATATATAGGGACGGAATCGCCCGTGCATCTTAACCGCTAAACGAGCTGGGTACTCTCGTAGTGACACCCATATTATACGGCTATATATCATTATGTGGTAGCTACTCCACAGCAGCCGCTCTATCAGCTCGACCTTCGCGTTTTGGGGGTTTCAAGCCTACATGTATATAGTAATACTAGATTACTTCCAACATGCGTCCCTCGTTCACAGTCCAATCGAAGTTCGATGGCTAGCAAGACTAGCGTATACCAAGAATTATTGATAGCGATCGAGTGTAGAGCTATTATATCCACAATACTAATCAGACGGGTACAAATATAGGCTTGATACCCAACCCTCCGTCAAAAGGCTAGCCATGCCTAGTCTCGTTCCCAGACCCTATTTATTGAGAAACAAGGTAAATGTTTACCTTGTTTCTCAATAAATAGGGTCCGGGAACGAGACTAAGCTATGCACAAATGGATTAAAATGGTTAAATAACATATCACGTGACCTCCAGACTGTATTCAGTGGCAGGGGCACGAGGACAACTAAGTTGCGCATGCGTATGCTTAGATCACTAAAATCGACGATAGCTTTAGTTCGGAAGGATTTCATGTAACAGCGATGGCTATTCCTAACTTTCCTGCCATGCAGACATACAATTAACGTATTACAAGACAATAATAATAATATATTTTAATAAATTAATTAGCTGTTTTAATAACGTGATAAATCTCTAAAGTACCTAGTGAGTTTAATGGTGCAATCAGATTTTTAAAATCACAATTGTAAGCCGAGTTATGCATTGATGTCCACAATTTCTTGACATGCGTAAGAAGTGACTAGGTCGATCTGGAAACTGGATGGACTATATATAGCCAATTCAAGACTTTACTTGAAAAAGCCAGACATCCAATATTATGAATCAGAAAACACTGATCCATGGCGTTGCGTGCATGTGTGTTATTCGAATTCGGTTCGTGTACAAAATAAATACTATACATATTTACCCGTATATGCATGCCGTACCGTACGTAGAAGACGTGCAGGCTACCTCTTTTAACGTCGTGATCAGATGATCTTGGAGTGCAGTGGTGACTGTGATATGTACGATTTTTACATGTATGTGTACTAGTAAGTGTGCTCGCTAAAAACAATTTATATGCTATTGAATAGTTCAATTAGCCTTGACCAATTCACGTGACTAATGGCGGTTCAGCAGCAATGAGCAAGATATGGTAAGCGGTTCACTTTTGGCATTTGTCCTCCTATATAGCAACTTTCAGGTTCAAACATTGGCGTGGAAATTCTGGATCCGAAGTTATCCTTTTGAACTCGTTAATACGCCACATACTGATCCGTGAGAGTGATGAGACATGAGTGCTGCCTAAGTAAATTGAGCGTAAGCCTTAGCGCCATTATTTGGGGTGTCGAAGATATCACAACCACGTGCACCTTCCTTCCATCTACAGGAATATAGGTTGTAACGCGATCACATATGCCTTTTTAAGTAGGTGTGACGTATTATTGCACTGGTACGTGTTTCATATCCTCTACCCAGGCTACCGGGCTACCGGCCCAGCCACGCTTTACTTGTTTTGGCTTTGGAGTACATGCAATGAGGTATGTACAAGGGTCACTTTATTCTCATCTGTTACATTTTACACAAGATGAAGGTTTGATGATGTGAGTGGCTCGCCAGTGTCATCGCACGCAGATTATCAATATCGGGCAAATGTAAGCAAGTATATCTGTGGCCATTCATTATTGATGCTATATATCTTTCAGCAGGACGGCATCCGGCTCTTTGCGTAATGAATGAGACCCAACAAAACGCTTGCTCTTCCTTTTGTACATGCATTTGTATTTTTTGAAAACTACCTCTGAGAAGTGAATGGGATGGTGTACGTAAAAGCTGGAAAGTACTGTAGAAGTGGTACCCAACCGTACGTACGTGCGTACTGACGGTACGACACGGTACAAAGCGATCCGCCCTTAACCTTGGATTTCCCGGACTGACAGGATATAACGTATAAAGACGTGACAGAGCGACGGGGGGGAAAGACGTTACCGTCCACTCTCGGTTCGCACACGGGCCGTTGGGATTGATTTCATCGGTATCCGCCTACATCCAAGAGACGGGTAAGGTCACGTGATGAGACGTTACCGTCTCAATGCAATGGTTTCGCTGTGGATGGGCCTAGTCCCCAGCAAGAAACCTTACTTTCTGGTTAACCTGAATAACAAACTTTTCCAAATGCTCAGGACATTTGGCTATGGTGTAGAAACTAGGGGATAAAACTCCTGAATGATTTTTTACTTGTGTGATGGCTTTCTCACCTGACCCATTGGCTGAGATGGGCCTAGTCCCCAGCATGCAGGAAACCTTACCTTCTGGTTAACCTGAGTACCAAACTTTTTCCAATGCTCAGGACATTTGTCAATGGTGTAGAAACAAGGGGACAACACTCCTGAATGATTTTTTGCTTGTGTCATGTCTATCTCACCTGACCCATTGGCAGAGATGGGCCTAGTCCCCAGCAAGAAACCTTACTTTCTGGTTAACCTGAGTACAAACTTTTCCAAATGCTCAGGACATTTGGTCCTGGTGTAGAAACAAGGGGGCAACACTACTGGATGATTTTTCACTTGTGCCATTGGTATTTCACCTGACCCATTGGCAGAGATGGGCCTAGTCCCCAGCAAGAAACCTTACTTTCTAGTTAACCTGAGTACCAAACTTTTTCCAATGCTCAGGACATTTGGCAATGGTGTAGAAACAAGTGGACAACACTCCTGAATGATTTTTTACTTGTGTCATGGCTATCTCCCCTGACCCATTGGCAGAGATGGGCCTAGTCCCCAGCAAGAAACCTTACTTTCTGGTTAACCTGAGTACCAAACTTTTTCCAATGCTCAGGACATTTGGCAATGGTGTAGAAACAAGGGGACAACACTCCTGAAAGATTTTTCACTTGTGTCATGGTTATCTGACCTGACCCATTGGCAGAGATGGGCCTAGTCCCCAGCACGAAACCTTACTTTCTGGTTAACCTGAGTACCAAACTTTTTCCAATGCTCAGGACATTTGGCAATTGTGTAGAAACAAGGGGACAACACTCCTGAATGATTTTTTACTTGTGTCATGGCTATCTCACCTGACCCATTGGCAGAGATGGGCCTAGTCCCCAGCAAGAAACCTTACTTTCTGGTTAACCTGAGTAACAAACTTTTCCAAATGCTCAGGACATTTGGCTATGGTGTAGAAACTAGGGGATAAAACTCCTGAATGATTTTTTACTTGTGTCATGGCTATCTCACCTGACCCATTGGCCATCTCACCTGACCCATTGGCCGAGATGGGCCTAGTCCCCAGCAGGAAACCTTACTTTCTGGTTAACCTGAGTACCAAACTTTTTCCAATGCTCAGGACATTTGTCAATGGTGTAGAAACAAGGGGACAACACTCCTGAATGATTTTTTACTTGTGTCATGTCTATCTCACCTGACCCATTGGCAGAGATGGGCCTAGTCCCCAGCAAGAAACCTTACTTTCTGAGTACTAAACTTTTCCAAATGCTCAGGACATTTGGTCCTGGTGTAGAAACAAGGGGGCAACACTACTGGATGATTTTTCACTTGTACCATGGGTATTTCACCTGACCCATTGGCAGAGATGGGCCTAGTCCCCAGCAGGAAACCTTACTTTCTGGTTAACCTGAGTACTAAACTTTTCCCAATGCTCAGGACATTTGGAAATGGTGTAGAAACAAGGGGACAACACTCCTGAATGATTTTTTACTTGTGTCATGTCTATCTGACCTGACCCATTGGCAGAGATGGGCCTAGTCCCCAGCAAGAAACCTTACTTTCTGGTTAACCTGAGTAACAAACTTTTTCCAATGCTCAGGACATTTGGCAATTGTGTAGAAACAAGGGGACAACACTCCTGAATGATTTTTTACTTGTGTCATGGCTATTTGACCTGACCCATTGGCAGAGATGGGCCTAGTCCCCAGCAAGAAACCTTACTTTCTGGTTAACCTGAGTACCAAACTTTTTCCAATGCTCAGGACATTTGGCAATGGTGTAAAAACAAGGGGACAACACTCCTGAATGATTTTTTACTTGTGTCATGGCTATCTCACCTGACCATTGGCAGAGATGGGCCTAGTCCCCAGCAGGAAACCTTACTTTCTGGTTAACCTGAGTTCCAATGCTCAGGACATTTGGCAATGGTGTAGAAACAAGTGGATAACACTCCTGAATGATTTTTTTACTTGTGTCATGGCTATCTCACCTGACCCATTGGCAGAGATGGGCCTAGTCCCCAGCAGAAAACTTTACTTTCTGGTTAACCTGAGTACCAAACTTTTTCCAATGCTCAGGACATTTGGCAATGGTGTAGAAACAAGGGGACAACACTCCTGAATGATTTTTTACTTGTGTCATGTCTATCTCACCTGACCATTGGCAGAGATGGGCCTAGTCCCCAGCAAGAAACCTTACTTTCTGGTTAACCTGAGTACTAAACTTTTCCCAATGCTCAGGACATTTGGTACTGGTGTAGAAACAAGGGGGCAACACTACTGGATGATTTTTCACTTGTGTCATGGCTATCTCACCTGACCCATTGGCCTAGTCCCCAGCAGGAAACCTTACTTTCTGGTTAACCTGAGTACCAAACTTTTTCCAATGCTCAGGACATTTGGTACTGGTGTAGAAACAAGGGGACAACACTCCTGAATGATTTTTCACTTGTGTCATGGCTATCTCACCTGACCCATTGGCAAGAGATGGGCCTAGTCCCCAGCAAGAATGATACATGCACTGACTATAATTTCAACTGTATAGTGGGAAGCAGACTTATACTCAATTATCAACTGTTACTATGTACTGGCATGGACACGCACACAAGCACTCAGTTGATTACCTCAACGACAATCGATCGATGGTGACTCATGAATGTATAGTATGTATGGTGATTATCTCTCAGTAACTTGTTATTTGATGCATTCGTAAACATGATGCCCCACCCCTTCACTGGCACAATAATATCTTATATTGGCATGTAATGTGGTAACAACAGCACTTTACATGAATTTGTTAATAGCATTCTTTAGCTTGTGTGCAAATTGATCCTTCTTCCTACACATGTTCAGCTCCAACCTATCATGACAAATGCACAAGTCCATACATTAGAACTTTGGCTGTTATGGCTTACCACATAAAGCCACAACTATGAAGCTTCAACACACCCCTGGAGAACTTCAAATGGGATATAGGTTCTGATTTTGAAGCTCTCCGGACATATAACAGCATCGGTGTTCTATAGAATACATATGCCCATATACACGTGAATTAAAGATTGGCTATTATGACCTCACCACATAAAGCCACACCCATGAAGGTACAACACACCCCTGGAGACCTTCAAATGGGGTATATGTTCTGATTTTGAAGCTCTCCGGACATATAACAGCATAGGTGTTCTATAGGTCCATATACACGTGAAGCCACACCCACGAAGGTCAGTATTGGAGACCTTCAAAATGGGTATAACGCTACTGAATGATTTGTGTTACGGCCACTTAAAGGACTCAATGCATGTGTACATGTACATACTAGTATATTCGCGGCTGCTATACAAATTATGCATGTGCGATTGCATCGATAACGCACCTCGCTGCAGTATCACTTGTGCTACATTTGCTTGAAGAACACTGGCTCGACAATTCGTTCCCCGCTAGCTCTACATCTGACTCTGGATCTGAACTGTACGTTTGGTTGAGGTCCGCTGTACAAGTACCGGTAATTTTAAAAGTATAACAGAAGTGATTGAGTACGATATATGTACATATACGAGGCCATACCATTGTTGGTAATATCAACTCCTTCAACTTCAGGACTAGTGAACGCACAGCCATGGTTAGCAAGCTGGTGCTCGAAGTACACACAAACTCTACACAGTGATCACAGTATTAAAAGTCTTTAATTTGCCGCTAATTATAATGACTCAAGAAAAATAATTTCATTGCGTGTTTGCAGACGGTTCGATCGTACGGCCCACGTTCCAAATATCTAATGTACGGTCCAAGGAAACAATGACTGCCTACCCACGTTTCGCTGTTTGCACGTCGGGTGTATTGACGGCGGGAATTAATCGTCACACGTATTTGGACGGCTGAACCGCTGTGTGTATAGTTAGTTTAAGGTAGCTAAATGGGGGTCCGACGCACAAAACTCAGAATGCCTTTTAGGAGGGATTGTATGGTCATGAACCCGACTCATGTTGCCATGGATACTTCATTTCCATTTCTCTATTCCATCATTGGGGACCATGATTCCAGTCATAGTCGACAAGCACAGGGACAGAGGGGCATTGCCTGCATACCACATTCCCAAATTTATTACAGACAAATGGAAGGGGAGTGTCTCAATACCCATTGAAGCCACACACCCTATAGGGATGTGCACCATGTGTGTGCTCATGGAATATCAACAGCATGAAGGGTAACACATAGATATTTTAGTGAAATACTATAGTTCACTCATGTCACATATCTCATGTACATCACACAGCTGAGCAGGTACATATATGACATGGAAAATGTTATGACATGAAACATGTTGTTGAGAAGGAAATGTCTGGATACCTCAAAGAAGGAATGGTAGCCATTAGTGAGTGACTACATTAAAATGGCAGTGAAGTCATAATAGCCATGTCACATATATGTACAGTGAAGTGTGTCAGAGACATATCATCCTTCTTTGATGAGAAGTTGTACAATTCCATGAAAGTGATTTGTATAGTTATTGTAACACATTTATTGCTTAGAGTGGCATAAATACTGTGCGTTTTTTTTGTTCGCATTGCTGTGTGTTTAGCTAAACTACAATACCATTCCATAGGGCCTGGGGACTGCTGACCACACCGGCCCTACTAGTACATGTACAGCAATGATGTGCTTATTTTACTTTACTAATCATTGTATTTGTTGAAAGTTTCCACACCTTGTGCTAGGGAAAGGGGGTATATATGATGTCATAATAAACAAATACCAAATGCCCAATTTAAACGTGTTATACAATACTGTATAACAACCCTTTTTACACAGTACAATGGGTTAAGGGAGGATATGATTATGTCATCTTTGGTGTGGTCACAATCTCAAAACACATGTAGTAAAGAACTTTGCTGGAAAGTCGGGATGTTACATCACAATGTAGGAAAAATGGTTCATTAATGGTGTCAAGTGTTGTACATGTAGCTAATACATGTACATGTACATGTAGGTATTCAGGAATGCCCAAAGCTTTGGTGAGAGTTTCTATCCTTAGTACCCTTCAGTGGTTGGACAAACAGCACACCAGGATAACACTTCATGCCTGCTCAAAATAACTGTATGTACAATGTACACTGTAGGACAATACATGTAGGACAAATGAATACATGTAGGACACTACATGTTTTCCTTTGTTAGTGCATGTTGTAACTGATCTGATGATTAAAGCGGGTTCTTGTATTATGGACTTACATGTAGTTCCAGCATTAATACCGTGAATTCACATACGTATGTGCATGCATGTACAATTTAAAGTTAAGAAAGAAATATTGCAACACTATGCAATAATGAATTTAACATGAAACTACTGTATTTGGACCTCAATACTATCACTACTGTACACAGCATGGCTCACCCCTTGCTGCTATTATTTATCTATTGCCCAAATAACCATGTTCATTTACTGATGTAAGATTGAGCTGCATACAAGCACTGCTAATAGATGTAATTATACATGATATGAAACAGCAGTGTATAATAAATGTGGCATTACAGGGAAGGGGGTTGTGCATTGTACAGCAGTATTTGTTATTTAGAGCATGGCTAAGTACATGTACAAGTAGCTACTTTAATTATCCCTCCTCCCAGAAGTGCAGCAGAGGTCCAGAAGGAGGTGCAAACTTTAATTCAAATGCTACCACTTACATAAATGGGGGTGCTGTACATGTACATGAGTAACTGTCAACATACATGTATGTTATGTTGTATGCAACAACAATAACAAATTTAGATATATCTGACATCAAGTCAACAGCTTTAGTACACTACATGTACGTCAGTCAACACTTAGTAATGGCGTAGATGTTTGCCCTACCTGTAGGAGCACAATGAGTAGTCAGTCTTCTAGATGCACAAGTTAGATAAATTGAGGAGCAACTAGTGTACAATAAGTATTCAGGACTGCATCATGAAGGTGGCTGTTGCATGAACTTATATTGGTACTGCTGTTATGAGGACAGAGAACCAATGACATTTCATTACCAAGACGTTATCCATTTGAATACATTGTACATGTAGGTCCTGTTCCACTGCCAAAGTAATTGTCAACATATGCTCTTAGTACTAGAGCCCGCTCTTTCAGAATGTGTTTCAAAAAAGTATATCTTTATGGACATCACTTTCAACAATAGACGGGTAGTTAGATATTGAAATTGGAATAAAAGTACAAGATATCAGGATGATGGTGGATGGGATGATTATAACAAAAGAGACGATGCTGACTTGATTAATGATCAAAGTCACACTGGCACTTATAGCCACTTTGCATTACAAAACAAAAAAGATTTGTAGACACCAGTTGAGTAAAACGTTAGGAAACAGGGAATTATGGAAATTATCATTATTTACATGTAGCAAATCTACCTGCCTGAACTTGCTCCTACATTACCAAATTTTCATGCAGCTCCTTTGGCTAAAGGGTGGCTACAGTATCATCAGATGCATCTCTGCAGAGTGTGTTCTCATTAATATATATCAATGCTTTCCCTGCATGGAAAGCTACCTCAACATCTGGAATGTGTGTGAACAGGAGTGTGCACTGAGTAGTAAATGTGTTACCAACATGTACATTGTTTACCCTCTGAGGGGCAGGCAGCTGCCACAGGTGGGTGATTGCTACCAAGCCAGCAGGGAGCAGTGATAAGTGCTGGCTACAAAGGAGTCCAAACCATGAGGCTGGCCATGGTTAGGTGGTTATTTGGGTACAAGCCGAGGGTGCCACCTGCCAGTAAAGAAATGCAAGAAATGTTTTACAAAACAGGTAGTATGGGAGAGGTGGTGTGCACTGCAGTGGCAGATGACTGAGTGAGCCTATTTATGGTGCCTGGGACCAAATCACTCAACAGATCTTTTTGAGGTAGAACACTAGTCTGCTAATAGCTGCCTGCATTGCTCTCACCCACCATTGCATCAAACATCAAGATTTTTATTTTTAGAATATTCCCAAATTTTAAATTACCACATTGACATTAATTTTTCAATACGGCCATATGGCCATTGTGAATTTCATTCCCTTACATTGTTTCTACTTATCACATAGGCCTATTCCTAGTAAGACAATTGATACCTCACCTGACTTTTATTTCCATGACACATGTGGGACCACATCCAGAGGTCTCTGCCCATGACACATGTCCATGGCCCCTACCACCAGAGAATTGTGGCTACATGTATGTCATTATTGCATACACACTGAGTGAATGTACAGCTATGCAAAGGGGACCTCATCCAAGGTCTGCCTGACTTGAATTGGTTAGTTGCTTATGGCACATGTCTTTGGCTCACCACACTGAACAACTATATGGCTATATGTACATTGTACATTACAGATCATTCCATCTGATGGTAAAATGTCCATTTATTGCAACTTGTCTGTTTATGTGATTAGTCTTCATAGGAAGACTGTCTGGAAATTCAATCATTATTAATTATAATGTGCATACAGAATCATTAATCAAAGGCAGACCCACTCCACATAAGCCAATGTGGGAGAGACTAAGAGTGCAGTGAAGTCTTTGTTGTCATGACAACTCCCTGCCCTAAGCAGAAATTACCAATCAGATTTCAGTTCAGCTTTACTCTAGATGAAGAATCTGTGGAGATGATCATAAAGAAAACCCTTCTCCAAGAAAGAAAACCCCACCTCCAAAATCCAAGGAACTCAAACTAGAAATTGAAGATATCTTTAAGGGTCTACCACTTGCACAGTGTAAGAAAATAAAAGAGACAATGGAACTCACACAAGAACCTGACGAGAGTTTCTATGCGGATGTTATACTTGCAATGTGTAAGAAGATAAAAGAAAAAATAGACTTTTCTAGGATTAGAATATCATGATCATTGAGTGGATTTTTAGACCCACAAGTGCATTGTTGCTTTGAATGTATATAGAGTGATTTTGTGCATTCTGAACGGGCAATTGAAAACGGCAACAAGCCGAAACCGGTCTTGCAAATGAAAATTTTAAGCCACTTCGCTGAGGGTGCTTGAGTATTTGACCGAGCTGTAGTAACAAAGACTAGACTATATATATATATAATTATATATAAATATTTATATTTATATTTATATATTTATATATATATATATTTACACCCACGGTTATCACGTAATCTTTTGGTGAAAGTCGGACTAAGATGACTACCATCATACTCAGACTGAATACCGAGATGAAGGAGGCCATAATATTACACCGGCTGGAGATGGGTGTGTGCAACTTTGGACTAAGTCGGACAGCCCCACCACCTATACTGGAGGAGGATATGGAGTTTTTCGCAGCTTGTAAAAGAACCATTAAGGCTACTTCATCTATGGTAATAAAAAACAAAAAGGATGAGGGAGTAGGCTTTTGAGGACATTTCAAAATTGAAAAAGGAAGTATGGAAGACAACAACAAATTAAAAAGAGACAAACTCAGTGTGATAAAAATAAACAGAAATAATGAAGCTCTTGAGTTGGCAATGCAGCCTCTACCAGCGAACTAGATAACGTCTAGTCTCCACCAAGGCCCCAATGAAGAAGACAATGTGACCAGATATCCTTCACTGCACATAATCGAGCACCTGAAAACATACTTTGGTAAAGTTTGTAATTGATTCTCAACCCAAAGTCCCCACAGTTAACGAAGGAGACAATGCAGGAACAAGAAGCACAAATGACAACACCACTGTTGGGAAATGGTTATGAAATGTACTGTAACCAGATTATCGGTTACTCAGTCACTCACTTACTTCGTCACAAATGGAGGAGGTGTGGAAAACACAATCCTTCACAGAAACCAACCACATCATATTCAAAATGGCGGCATTACAGCTGCGTGGTTCTAGCAATAGTTTTGACACTGCTGCTTTATGTCACATGTGTTCATGGACTGCACATTCATCGCAGCCTAGGGTCCGGTAAGCCACCCTGGCTTCCAACTCAATCCAAGTGCGCTTGCAACACCATCTGTCTCCTATATTTCCAACTTTGATTCAATACTCCTACCAAATTCTAGTCTTGAGGAAAACAAAGGAAACAACATTCAATGAGTTCCTTCTGGAACAACATTCTCTCCATTAGAAGTTGGACCCGCCCAATTCTTCTCTGAAGATCGTGCATCAGTTTTTATATGAATCCAGGTGACACGTATCACTCCTTCGTTCATGATATAGTTCAAGTCTTTTCGTGTTTGATACTTAGTGGACAGGTTAGATCAGCTGTGAGATGGTTGACAGAAAGGATGAATGATGGCGGAGTACTTGATCCCTCTCAGCTAGTCAATGATGGCTCCAAACGTGTCCTTGATGTACTACATGACAAACACCCTAAGTGTATTACATGAAAAACACCCTGACCCTGCGAATTCTGGAACACAAGCTTTTCGGCCATGTAACAACCTTCATCCACATACTGACGTTGATGTGACTGGTTCACATATAGAGCATGTGGCAAGGTGTATCCAAGGGGGTGCTGGTCCTGGAGGATCCAGTGCAGTGCAATGGCACGACTATCTTTTGAGATATGGACCACACAGTCCGCAATTTTTGCGATGAAGTTGCTGCTCTTGCTAGACACCTTGCAAACAACATAGTAGTGTGTCCCCACATTGATGTCAAGTCGACTCATAGCCCTTGATAAATGTCCTGGCGTACGAACAAGTGCTATTTGAGAAGAACTGCAATGAATTGTTTGCAAAGCTGTTGCCTTTGCAACAGGCAGTGATGCGGAAGAATTATGTAGAGTAAGTCAGATTTGTTCTGGGCTTGAAGCAGGTATAAAATGGCTGTTCATGCCATCAGAGACCGTTTTAAGGACAATTGGGGTAGCGGTTGGGGTCTCCTACTTGTAGATGCAAAAAATGCATTCAATTCATTGAATAGCATTATGGAATGTGAGGGTTCAATGGCCACGATGCTCCAGATTCCTATTCAATACCTACCATGGCTATGCGGCATCTCCCTTGTACTACAGGGGAGTTCCAAGTCCATCTTGAGCAATGAAAGGGTTGGCCAAGGCGACCCTCTATCCATACTGATGTATGTAGCAGCACTGACACCACTCATTGCTTCACTAAAAGATCTGAACAACTGGTCCCAATGTTGGTATGCAGACGACTCAGCTTGGGCTGTAAAACTTCCAAAGCTGCATGATATGAGTAGCATGGTTTGATGATCTTTGCAAACTTGGTCCAGCTGAGCCTATGGATACTATCCAGAACCACAGAAAACTATAGTACTGTGGTAGTAGTTGATGAGGTTGATGAAGCAGAGGCTAGTGCTTGTTTTTGGGATTTATAATTAGGAGTGAAGGTAGTCCAAGGTCAATGCTTCTTGTGTGGCTTCATTGGGGATCCAGAAGGGACAAAGAATTTTGTTGTGGCTAATAACTATCCACTGCTGCTGAATCACAACCACAAGCTGCTTAATGATACAAGATGCGCAGTCCAGGGGCAATTGATGGAAAAACATCTGCATGGCTTACTGTTATGCCAATTGCTTGCCACCACTTTTTTCTCTCTCCTGTCGAATTTAGAGATGCGATTTCACTACATTATCATCAGCCTCTTCTTAAAACACCAGTGCATTGTGATGGATGTGGAGAACAATTCAGCTTTCAACATGCTCTTCATTGTAAAAAAGGTGGACTTGTCACCCAGTACCTTAATGAAGTGCGAGATGCTCTAGGTGATTTGTGCAGCTATTGTGTACAAAGATGTTACAAGAGAACCCATTGTTCAGGAAGCAGATGATTCCAGTGGTCGACCAGCTTTAATTGGTGACCTCAGCATACGAGGAATGTGGCAGCCACAAGCTGTGGCATTGCTAGATGTTCATGTCATAGGCACAGATGCCCAATCTTATGCTAGCCACACTGCTGATGTTGAGCTATGTTCAGCAGAACAGGAAAAGATATGGAAGTACTTAGCAGCTGTTGAAAGACATTCTTCATTTATACCTTTTGTAGTTTCTGTGGATGGGGTCTTGAGTCATGATGCACAAGACCTGATCAAGCGCCTATGTGACCAAATTGCAACAAAGTGGGAGAAGGTAATGGTATGGGTTCGTACCAGAATAGCTTTTGTTATTTTACGTGCAAAAAACCTTTGCTTGTGTGGAACCAGGGTAAATTACGAAGTGGACATGGGCTCACATGGCATGGACAACGGAGCAGGCCTACACAATTTACCTTGATGTGGTTTTGTAAGTGTTCATTTCACAGAAATATTTCCGTACATGTTATTTCTAGTTTGAGATAATCACATTACGTGACACGCAGAAAAGGACAGATGCAGGAAAATTCATGATACTCCAACAATTATATTTAGGTTAAGACATTCTCATAGTATGCAACAAATTCTTTACCCTACATGTAATGCTACATGCATCATTACTGTATTAATAACTAGGACTTTATGTTCAAAATTAAAAGTATAATATAATCATATACGAAGGCCCATTTTGTCAAGAACTGTATTTAATAAATATAATTATAATTATATATATTATACAAAGCATCTTCCTATCAATTTACATTTATTCAAGGACAAGCATCACAATTGCACATGGTTTAGTGTACAGTATGCATTGTAGTTAATAAAAGCTTTCACACCGCTGACAATTACATAACATGCAAGTAATACTAGGTACTTATACTTATTGTACACTAGAATAATAAATCCTATGGTTACGTGTTTTAAAAAGGCGTATTTCATTGTCACTTCATGCCCTGATGTGGTATTTAACCCTCCACACATTAGGATGTGTGATGCCTTACAGAGCTACTCCAGCTACCAAGCTCATAACAACCAATGGAATCCTGCAGGCCATAGTGCTATGAATATGAACATAGTGTTGGCAGCTGCTAGCCCACTGATAGGCATGTGCAGGCATGCAGAACCTGCATATTCAATTTTATGCCTGAAGGCGTATTTTGGTATGAAATCATTACATGCTCTTGAAAGATATATATGTGTGTGCTTTTGCCAAAATCAATCATCTGTATAATTTACATAAAAGAAGATAAATTTCATGTACGCACAGGAATATTACAAGAATGTTGAAAATATATATACATGTAATATAATTATATATAATAATAAAATTATTATTATATATAATTATATCGGTATACACTGTTTTGCATATGCATGTCCAATTGAGCTAACTACATCATGCTACAGTCTTTGCACACTTATACCTAAAATTCATTCTTCATTAGCTTTTCACCTAGCTATAATGACATTGATGTTACTGGAGATGTCAGATGTTGACTGGAGACCTCCATTGGAAATTTCTTTGGCGTGGTCTTGATGCAAAAAATATTTTGTAAGCAATCCAATAACAATGAACGAATACTTTTGTGGACTATTAAAATAGAACAAATTGTAATTGGATAGCTGAGATCTGCGATGTATCGACAAATCACTGTGAATAGCTTGAACATAGTGATGTCATCTTTGGGTGCCATAGATATGCCTATATAAAATATCATAATTGAAGCAGCCCTGAACACATTAAATTGTACTATGTTGAATGAGTTGATTGCTAGCACAGACCTCACTATTAGGGACTTTTTCTGATCAACAACACATCTCTTCAGCTTGAAATGAGTAGTTAGAGTAGCTGCAATGGTTATCACAAGTGGCGGAAGATATCCAAAGACAAGTAGAATGGCTAAATGTAATTGTGCTGTGACAGGGTCTGACACACATTGAGTGCCACGTATTTCAATATAATCATACTCATTGAATACAACAGCACAAGGGATGGTCACACTTAATATGGTGACTATTATGAGGGCAATAAAAGTTGTTTTTATTGTTAGACGCTTTCCATATTTTAGTATCAAAAATTGAAGTACTGCAACCAATCCAGTTATATTGGACAACATTGTATGGAAAATGAGAAACGAAAGGGTGACAGCATTGCCTGAAGGATAGAATTTGCAGATTTTTGGGATGCCAATTATTAAACTTATGTCTGAGAGTAGTCCATAAGTAGAAGGTCCCGAAATACTGATAATGACCATAATGGAATACAAGAATATGGTTGAATTGATCTGAACTTTCTGATTTGCTTTTAATAACTTTGAAATGAAAACAAGAATACTTGATCCAAGGACAACAGCAGGTATCCAAACTAATACAAGATGTGCAATTCCAAGACCAATCAAAATTGTGTCAAGGGCACTTGAGTTTGTTTCATTGATTCCATATATATGATCATCCTGAAGTACAATGACATACATAATATTAAATTGAAAACCAGTAGCTGATACATGCTATACATACACTACTAACACAATGGTTTATTGTTTTGACAGTAAGGTTTGTACATGCACTGTAGATTGACCCCACACCAAAATATAACACTCCTAAAAATAAGGCTTCATTTCTGATTTGCTGTGGAAGTCATTCAACCATTGGCTCTGTAGATACCAACAGCAGTGCAAAATATTACCTATGATCTTGATGTTGGAGAGCATAAAAGTTAGAAATTGTGCATGTTTAGCAACTGGTTAAGTAAGTTGTACATGTATCTTTCTAAAATCCAAAAAAGCTTCTGTCAAAGTTATTGGTAAATTGGAACAACTTGTGTAAATGAAAGGCATGTCCCAGTCAATGCATACATACAAATGTAGCAGCTGGCATTGTTTTGTTCTGCCAACTCGCCAGTACATGTAGCCCTCTTTGGTATAATAAATCATGCTTATTTCAACTGCTAGCTGTTTTTTCATTGTTTTGCATAACTTAATCTGCAACACCTAAATGTATATTAGAGTGCCTGCATGTACAAGTCAACCTATTGTTATAAAAACATGATGGTTGTGCTTATAAGTCAGATCAGTACAGCAGGACATTTCAACTATTGCTAGTCATTTCTATACAAATGTAGGAGCTAGATAAATGGACTTATTGCAAAATACATGGATGCTTGTTTTCACTATAACAAATGATTTATGATTTTACAACATGCATGTTGTAGTAAAAAAACCATTTAGAATACAGCTACTTTAAACACATACATGAACAGCTGTAGGCAATCCATTTTTTACCAGCTTAATTAATCAGCTATTAAAAATTCTACAAATGCATAAAAATTATTGGCATGCTGATTACTGCCATGAACATAGCGCAATATGGCCATAATGCTGCACAAGATGTAATTAAATGTATCTTGAAAATGCCGGTGACAAGTAAAACTTGATAGCAACATAAAGTATAGCATATGTGTGTTACAAGAGAGCTGCATTTTCATTCATAATTTTTTCATTAATCTCTATAAATAGTGGTAGACTTAAATAATCATTATTACTTAGTGCTGCAAGTTAATTTATGTCAGTCTTATGTTTGAATGTATTCAGTGTAAAAGTATCAGATCAGAAAGAGTCTGCTTGCAAACAAAGAACTTCTACAACATCATCAGGGCCACCACGAGAATATCAATAGTACTGCCATGACTCTACCCGCAACCCCTTAAATACTTTGGTGAATGCTATAGTTGAAAATCTGGCACTGAACTTTTTGTGTACATGTAACATATGTGTAATGTACATGTACAGTGTACTTCATAACAAATTGTAATAGGTACATGTACTGCACTACATAGTCATTACAGCCATCTTAAGATCAGACGAGTTTCTCTACAAGCATTCCACATCACATTTTCTTAGAACTAATAAATGCACAAAAAATTTGATTCCTCAATCCCACGGCCATTCAGTAACACTATAAGGTGGCAGGACCTATTTTTACATGCTGCATTAATTACTTCACAACATTTGTGACTGTCTATAAAAATATCCTCTAGGCTGCTGCTAAACTGGTTGTACATATCTGTGTTGGAGACACTAATTCTGGATGTACATGCACATGCATGCATGGTTAGTCACAAATTATTTCACTTGTAGATAATAAGTGATAAAGGGTTAGATCAGTCTAGATGGCCCTAGTATTTGTTACCCTGGCCATAAGACTGCCTCAAACTACTAAACTGCCAATTATTTGTACATGAAGCTCGTAAAGTAAAGCATTGTTTAGCAAGTGTATTTTACACCAAACATCAGCCACAGCCCTGCAATACACAGGCTTCTGCCTTTGCCTTGAGAAGCTACTACTATTATTATTTTCTTGGATTGTACATGTATTTACAAGATGGCCCCCCCCCCCCCCCCCCCCCCCCCCCATCCACCCGACAAAACCTAGGTGGATTATAAATGTCCCAGCTCATAGGATGTAGTTCAATATTCTGATCGATTGTCATGCCGTTCAATAATGAAAGTAGGTCTGGAAAGTCTGGAAGCAAGTAATTTTTGTCGTATTTACTATCTAATTTTAGCATGTTTCTACGCAATCATATGCTATGTTTTGTGACTTGAAAAGTGCTAAAGTTGCAAAGCGGCTGGTGCTCCGCCCCAGACACCGATGAGGGAGCTAGTCTGATGTAGCCAAGGCGCGAGGGTGTGGCTACGTCAAGCTCCTCAATAGGCGAGTAAGCGAGTCCCGCCCCGCCCCGCCCTTGCCTATCACCTAACCCCCCTCCCCCCCCCCCCCCCCCCCCCCCCCCCCGGCCAGTAATGGATCCAGGGGGGGGGCACAACGGGCCCGTGCCCCCCCAGAGGGTCCCACCCCTACGTATACACGTACATGTACGACTATGTGTACGCGTATCCCATATACGCGAACATATGCAAACGCAGTGCAGAGATATAGCTACGGAAGAAATCCCCCCCCCCCCCTCCCCCGCCACGAAATCCTGGATCCGCCCCCTTAAAAAGGTTTAAATGCAGCCTGATTTAACATGGTAGGCCTATCCGAGCCTATTATCTACGAGGGAAGAAATTATTCATTCGATGCACCTGGATGCCTCCAGTTCTTCTATCTACGTCTTGGGTTTGATTTGTCTCGCATACATGTACATGTACGAGATGAAGTGCGTTACGCGCACATGGGTAATTAACGTACCATATATACAGCTGTGCAGTCAATTCAGAAGCAGTACTCTAATTTTGGTGCACACTTCCAGTAGTGTGCCTTTCAAGTAGATGCTATCCCAGCGCGATACCTCCTTTGTCCACTCACGATTACGATACTATCAAAAGCACGTGCACGTGACAGCAACGTTTACTTATAACCTTAGAAACGACAAAAGAAGACATGCTGCGCTGGTGAGCAGGTTAATGAAATATTGTGAGTACAATTACAAAACTCGCTAAATCAAGTGCGCATGCATGTCTATTGTTAAAAACAAAAATCAATATTTCAATTTAGAATAACTCCTAAATGGAAATATTTAAAATTAAGCGCCTAAAATTTTTAGTGGTTTTATAACTTAGGCAAAATGTAATTATAAAATGCTGGAGCTTTAGAATGCCTAAAAAAAGTATTTAAAATATAATGTGTTGTCAGGAAATATTAATTCGTTTCGATGATCACTTTGGGCGCCATGTTAATTGGAAGTGTACTGTGTTGGGAAGAGGTGTAAGAGCACCATAAAGTAGTCAAGATTTAGGCGTAGTACAACTATTCCATAACTATGAACTGTAACCCATCCATCCCTCAGGTCATATATAAACTAAGTGGGCACGCAAAGTCAACAATTGTAGAGTAAATGATGTAGTAGTACTTCAGTGATATACATGTACAAACATACTCGATACACATACATGTAATCTAGCGCAAAGTTCAATAAATATTGAGTTTGTTTACATCAGCATTTCAGCTCACATTTAACCATTGGTTATTTAATTTGTTTGTATTAATTTATAAATACTTTCGAATTCCTTGATTGTAGAAATATCAAGACCCCCCCCCCCCCCCCCCCCCCCCTTGACAAACATATCTAATGCTACCCTGAATATTATAATCTGTTCATGAATGATGGATATTGATGGTGCAAATGATGAAACAACCAATAGTGATATATGTACATGCACATCAATACTGAGTAGCTCAACTCTACCCTCCTAACTATTATCTTAGTTGCACTACTTGGGTCTGCTTCTAAACTAAATGAATGCCTGCTGTTCAGGTCCAGTCACAAATAACTGCTGACTTCTAGGTGTGCAGCTAAATGTGGTACTGAGGAAGTTGCTGTCGCATTAACATAAGGAGGAATCACATTTATATTAATTCTCATGGAGAAGTTATAAACAATAACCTCAACATGCAGGTTTACTGGTTATATATGTACAAGGACAACATAGCACTAAACCTGCGCATACGGGATATACTTACCTACAATGAATGTCAAGATCAACGAACCATATTTTTCGCATGTTTGAACTATATGAAGTATGGATATGGCTCGCTCAAAAAAAAGTAACATTGATAATGATCGAGGTGTCTATTAAATTTCCAAAACCATTTATGGTATTATTGTAATTGTAACCTACATGTAGTGTCCTGCCGCAAACTACAGTGACTTACGGTCTGTTTATAAATTGTGCAATGACAGTTAAGTTGCGCAATTTGTGAATTGTAGCTACCCTATACAGAACATCTCATTTCAGTCTTTCCTATACAAGGGGACAACATTCATTTCAACTTGCAAAAATGGACTCTTACTCATGCATTGTGACATTAATCAGTTCATCCTTTGACACACAGGGGCGCATTTCCAGTCAAAATTAATCTCTATATACTGCATTAGAAATACATGTACCAGGACTTGTAATATCAATCTGCCATCATTCAGGGTGCTGAATGTTTCTGCAAAGAACAAATGGGCAAAAAGATTACTTTGACCCCACTCAAGTAGATAATGAGGCTGGATACATTGTGCACAAAAGGTGTAGTGCTCCAAACCACTTTTCTCCATTTACTCATGCCAAAAATTGTTGTAAGCATGCACATACATGCACACATACATATATACACAGACACACACTACTTTGCTGTTTGTAGGTCCAATAAATAATATACAGTGTTCCAAATAAAGAGACTAAAAAAGGTCCAGACAGAATGTACATGAAGCCATACAAATTATCTTGGTCATCATAGAGTCACGTGAGGCAAAAAGCTATAAGATAACAGGAGTTGTTACCATGGAAACCACACTTCTTCTGTTTGAATATGGGCAAAATTATCCAAGAATAGGAGTAGGATCCCCAAAATTAGGAACAATGGTCAGTATGGGCAAGGCTCGTCGAGATTTCTCCCATTAAGGGAACTCTGTTGTCACAAAATGAGTGAAATACAAAAATTTAGTTGGCTATAATCCCAATAATATATCAGCATGCACTTAGTCCAGCCTGCAAGGTGGGCTGTGGGGATAAGAGTATCATAAAAACTATAGTAAAATGTGTACAAAGATAAAGCACACAAATATGTATAAACATGTCATGTGTACATGCATACCTCACCTGAGGGTAGAAGGGTACAAACGCAGCACTGATAATGTTCCCTTCTATGCCGCTCAAAATATAGAGAAATGAAGTCCTGTACCAACTTATTTTAAGATCAATAAATCCAAGTACAAGTATATCAAACACTAGAGTGAGCATTAGATGGAGAAACCTATGGGGGATTGTGAGTGTAATACTATAATATTGTACCACAGTACTCAAATTGAATATAGGAATACCCCACCCCCTATTGGTTTATATGAATAAGATATTATACATGTATTATATCGTAGACTGTATGCTAACCCCTTAACCCCACCCACTATCATTCTATAACCTTAATTTGGCAGCTGCTACTTTCTCACTTCACTTCACCTGATTCCCGTATGTCTCTTCCCCATTACCTCATACTTCTGCCTTTTAAAAAAACTGTAATCTATATATATAGCAGCAAGAAGCTTTTTACATAGTGTCCATATTACAATTTACAAGCATGCATAATTATAATGATAGCGTAAATTAGCTACTCGCATGCATGTAAAATAGCAAAATTTAATCAATCACACGAATACAGTCATGCCTAAACACACAAGTTAGTTAGTGCACCCAAATCCTTTGAGAGAAATGTGATAGAGCCGGTAAAAAGAATCACACGATATTTTCCAGTTCTACAGGCCAACCCCCAATCTAGTTAGGTTACCATAGAGTGTTCATCAAATAAAATGTTATACGTTTATTATACAACAAAACATAGAGTTGGAAGCATCGTAATGATTAATGTATTTATTAAAATTAATAGTCATGACATAGCTTCATACATCAGGAAGAAGATGATTGCTCAGAGTACTGAAGAAATTCACCAGCTCACCCTAAAAGTGTGTGTGTGTGTGGGGGGGGGGGGGGATGAAATAAGGATTACATGTACGTAGTACTCAGTTCACACAATGGACACAATTTAATATATACCGACCTGGACCCTACTTCCCTAATGCATGTACATGTGTATGGTGTACTACTTCGCGATCCTCCAAGCAATTAATTTGAATTCGCGAAGTCTACTAATGAAAGAAATTTTGTGTCCATATCATAATTCAGAAAGTCACATGATTTGTGACTTGGTCAAAACAACTGCCTATATTACTAATTACAATTATTAAACAACAGTAAATTGACTATAACCGGGAAAGAGAAGATAGCAATGACCAGGAACATGACAAGAAACATCACCACGACAACTAATATGATGTGCCACTTATAGTGCTTCCATATGGGGACGTGATCCACAGAAAAGAAGTCGACGGTCGGCTAAACAGAGGAGAAGAGTGGTAAGGGGAAGAGGAGGGGAAGGGAGGGGAGAGATGGGTGGGGAAGGAGGGGAGTGGAGGGATAAGAGGAGAGGAGTGGGAGGAGGGATGGGAGCGATGGGGAGGAAGGGGATTGGAGGGGAGGGGAGGTGGTGAAAGCTGGAAAGAACTGCTGAGTATTGAACTTACTTTGGAGGAGACAGATGAGGATTTTCATTAGGCTCTTCTCTTCCCACTCCAGAAGGTTTCATTTTATGTTCATCCTCTGTCATTAACTCCATTTCCAGTTCAAGTTTTCCCTGTGAAGGTGGTGAAAGTGAGGATGACATGGGGAATTGAACAAGTAATACAAGGGAACAAACCTCCTCAAAAACACACCACCTCACAAACACACCACTCATCCTTAAACAAACACACCACCTCACAAACACACCACCCATCCTAACAAACACACCACCCCTCCTCATAAACACACCACCCCTCCTCACAAACACACCAACTCTCCTCACAAACACACCAGCTCTCCTCATAAGCATACCACCCCTCCTCACAAGCATACCACCCCTCCTCACAAGCACATAAATACTCCTCACAGTGAGTTCTGGACCATCAGCTCTGTGGCTGTAAACTGGCCAGAAACCTTTGGTTCTCTTCTTCTCAAAGAGGTTTATAGTTTCACTCTTCCCTGTGGAATCCATGTCTGGTAGCTGCTCCAATGAGCAGGAGGAGGAGGAGTGGGCAGGCTTGGGCATGCCATTGAGATTAAAGTCCAGCGTATCTATGTGGGGGTAACCGACAGAATTACAGCAGAAGTACAACCAAATCCTCCCACCTTTCCATCTCCATGCACCCACCCATTTCCTCTCAACCCTCCCTCCTAACCCTGAAATGAGCTCACCAATGAAATCATCTGGTGAGATGAGGTCATTATCCCACACCTGTATGGTCAGTCGTGGAGGGACAAAGCACTCCGTTTTGTCTATACTGTAGAAGTGCTCCTAATAGAATAGGGTCAAATTTACATGTAGATGTGAGTATGTGTGTGGGTGGCCTCATACATATGCCTACATACATATGTGACATCATACATATGTCTACATACATATATCTACATAACTATGACAGCATGCATATGTGACATCATACATATGACATCACTTATATGGCATCATACATGCACTGCACTTGCTAAAGTGTTGTGCTATTAATTGCTACACACTGGTCCTAAGAGGACACACCTTCTTTTTCACCACCATCATGCATTCGCTATGGATGTAGTCAAAGTCAAATATGAACCTCCTGTTGAAGTTGCCTTCTCCATTCATGGAGCGATAATGGACATCAGTTTTCTGAGTTCTATCCTGGCCTTGCATCCATCTGGAGGGGTGAGGGTGGGGTGAGGGAGATGTGAGGGATGTGCAAGGAGTTTGTGAGGGAGTGTGTGAGGGTGGGATGAGGGAGGGTGTGGGAGAGGGTTGAGGGAGGGGTGAGGTAGGATGAGATATCATCAGTGTGAGTGAGGGATTGGGAGAGGGAAGGATGGACTACATCTATGTATCAGTTTTTCTAGAATATTTGAGGATGTATTTCTGCATCAAATTGTAAGAAAACAATACTTGACTTGTTTGTGTTTTTATTAAACAATAAACAATCTTTTTTGCAAGTACATGTACATTTCCATCTCTGGTTGTAATTTGAGCTACACGCCCCCAGCTGTTGTGTAGAACTTGAGATCGGTTACTGATCATCGTATTTCATAGGTAGGACTTAGGGCTGTACAGCTGCGAAAATTAGACTTATTAAGCTCCACATTTTAAGAATAATATTGTGAAATGCCTGCAGTTTTTATATGGCAAATTTAGATCTACAATGTAACTCGTCCAATAATTTTGGTGATATCGAACGGTTAACGTTGCTGCAGTAACGGGTGTGTTGGTACTCCTAAATTGGGTCCACCTACATGTACATGTACGTCTGGCACTAGTTCTTTTCAGAATCTCACAGGCCTACCCAAAACCGGAAGCATAAAAGCCACAAGGTATCAGTTTAATAGACCATCGATATATATTGTAATACAGTGCTCCAGCAAAATTGCTGCAGAAGCGCTATACCAGGCTTTGTTACTCCTCTATGCTGTGTTGTTAAAATAATAATGAGTATTGAAATGCACTTGAATTTCGGGGGCTAAGTGCTACACCCCAAACATCAGATCTGGGGTGATAATTACATGCAATGACTTGTCTCCTTTATGAGGTGATTTCTATTCATAAATATTTGGTGTTAAGGCTGCTAATTATTTTTTTAATATGAATAGATTTATGAGCACGAATTGGAGAAAGAATTCAACAACTTTGAAGATTTTTTAAAGACATTTCCACTTTATCGAGGAAATCAGTCCCAAGATTCCAACCAATCAGATCAAGACTCAGACCAACCAATTGGTTACCTTAAGGTGCCTGGATATTCTCCCTATTCCTCTCCTTCATTCCAAGTCCCATCGCTTCCCCCCCCCCCCCCCCCCCCCTCTACTACTTTCTCTGCTTCACAGGGATACCTCAAAGTGTTCCCACCTCTTACCTCAAAGGCCCTGCGACTACCAACAATACCTCCCTCTGACCCAATTGAATGTACTGTGAGGGTTTACATCATCAGGGTAAGGATGAATGTCATGTGAGGTGTACATCATCAGAGTAAAGAGGTTATCATGTAAGGTAGGGTAAGGGGGGGTTCTCGTGTGAGGGTGTACATCATAAAGGCAAGGGTAGTTACCACTGGGGGCATGACAATTCCTTATGGTAACACCTCCCTCCTCCCCATTTTCATCATATGCCATACAGGGGTCTGATCTTCAGGCACAAGACACTGGGGGGAAGTCTGACCCCTACCTCAGGCTGGACATTGGAAAGACAGAGATTGACGACAGAGACAGCTATATCCCAAATCAGCTCAACCCAATGTTTGGGAAGGTGTACGAGATGCCAGAAACTATTCCTCTGGACTACAAGCTCACCATCACCGTGATGGACTATGACCACTTCACAGCCGACCATCTCATTGAGTACACCACTTTCTATTGACCTTGAAAACAGGTTATTGTCACGATACAGGGCCAGATGTGGACTGCCGTCCTCCTTTTCCAAGTAGGCAGGGTATTAAGTACTCCACCTTCCCAACTTTCTGTCCACTCCTCCCCCTTTGCCTTTCCTCTTACCTACCTTTCCCTTCCTCCTCCCCTCTCTTTCACTTTGCACATCCTCTCTCCCTCCTTTCCCATTCCTCTCCCCATCCCTTTCCCTTTCTCCCCCTTCCCTTTCTCTTCCTCCTCCCCCTCTCTTTGCTCCTAACAAGGCACGGACCTAACATTTGGAGAGATAATGAACTGCCAACACAGATACTAGACAGATTTTGTAAGACCCATCAGCTGCCCCAGCCACAATGGAATGGTGATAGAGAAGTTAGTGTGGATGGCAAGCTCTTCAATCTTGCCACCTATGGTATGCCAGATCATGACTGACCATTAGATGGTTAGAGGACCATGATATTGCATGACGGCTAGTATATGGTTAATTAATAATCATTGCAAAAGTGACCATTACATGGTTGTTAGATGTCTTTCATCTATCATGTGACTTCAGAGGAGAATATTACACCAAACCCACATCTTGGTGCAGAGAAGGAAAGATTGGCCCTCCACATCCTACGGAATGAGGAGTGGGAATCGGGATGGACTCTAGTACCAGAGCACATTGAGAAGAGAGCTCTCTATAACCCTTCACAGCCTGGTATCTCCCAGGTAAGGCAGAAATTCCAATACATGTAGGTAAAGAGGGTATCTGACTAGTAAGCCTCCTCCTCCCCCTCATCTCCTGATCCCATGCATTGTACATGTATTTTCTTTAATTTGCACTCCTTCCCTTCTTCCCTTTTTCCCTCCTCCCTCCTCCAACCTCCTCCCCAGGGCTCACTTCACATGTGGGTGGACATCTTCCCTCATAGTGCCGGCCTCATCCCCCCTTCCATCAACATCTCTGTGAGGAAGTCAGAGAAGTACTACCTCAAGGTGGTTGTGTGGAACACTTATGATGTAGAGCTGGATGAAATCTCAGTGGTCACTGGCGAAGACATGTCTGACATTTATGTCAAGGGGTACGTAATATACGTCCTGTGATGATCACATGATGGTTTTGTGATAGCTACTACCATTCATAGCCCCACCTCTGTCTTTCTTCCCTCCTCAGCATGCGAACTGTATCACCAACTGAGCAGTAATACTTAGTCCACCAGTCAAACCTCCCACTCTTCTGTATATCAGGATCCACCTGTTTAATTGTTGCACACATATATGCATGTGTGTGTGTGTGTTGTGTGTTTTTGGGTATATGTTAATATATTTGCATATGCATGTGTGTGCAAAATGTGGCCATTTCCTCACTTCTTCAAAGCGAATAAATGTGGCATTTTTGTTTACAATGTTGAACTCCACACAGCTAACAGTGGCTGTGCACAAGAAGGAATGTAAAATCATACACCTATGTTGCTATGGCAATCTTCACCAGTACACTTTGTAACCACCTAGCTACCTTGTAAAGCACTCTTATGGGATCTGTTTGGGGTGGGGTCCATGTAGTACTCATGGAGGTTCTTAATAGAATGCATTCCAACCCTCACTGTTTGGTTCAAACCCCTCTTGTCATAGAGTGATATGTTGAGAGGTGGTGCGTACTTGCCTTTAACTGGAATAGTCTTTGAGGGGATATGAAACAATGAAAGCAACAAGGGGAGGGTAAACAGGGGAGGAGAGAGAGGGTGGAGGCCAGGGAGTTGGAGAGGGTGGAGGCCAGGGAGGGTGGAGGCCAGGGAGGGTGGAGGCCAGGGAGGGTGGAGGCCAGGGAGGGTGGAGGCCAGGGAGGGTGGAGGCCAGGGAGGGTGGAGGCCAGGGAGGGTGGAGGCCAGGGAGGGTGGAGGCCAGGGAGGGTGGAGGCCAGGGAGGGTGGAGGCCAGGGAGGGTGGAGGCCAGGGAGGGTGGAGGCCAGGGAGGGTGGAGGCCAGGGAGGGTGGAGGCCAGGGAGGGTGGAGGCCAGGGAGGGTGGAGGCCAGGGAGGGTGGAGGCCAGGGAGGGTGGAGGCCAGGGAGGGTGGAGGCCAGGGAGGGTGGAGGCCAGGGAGGGTGGAGGCCAGGGCGGTTGGAAAGGGTTGAGAGGGTGGTAGAGAGGGAGCTGGGTGAAGAGGGAGGGTGGAAAGGAAGACATGGATGGATGGGACGGTGGAGATGGGAGGGTGAAGAGGGGAGGGTAGAAAGAGTGGGAAGAAGAGGTAGTGAAGAAGATGTAATGTAAGTTAATTTTACAGATTTAGGTCAGGGATTTTTTAAACGTAAATTTGACACCATGCGGTGTATAGTTCCAGGGCTTATGCATTGGTTTTACCTGGTCAAGGGTAATGAATGGCCTGGGACCCTGGAAATTAGGGTTAACCGAGACATCTGCAATGCAGTTGTTTCTGACGGATGCCCCACCACACTCGAGCTCAACACAGGGAGAGTTAAAAGCCATGAGGCTCAACCGCTTCATGTCACGCACACCCCAGCACAATAACTGTGGTTTGGATTATGATAAACCATTACGAAGGGTAGCCAGAGAGGAAAGCTAGCAGTGACGGGCCTATGTACCTCTATCCTGCTCAGCTTCACCTCCGGCTTTACACAATTTGGAATGGAGTACTTCTTAGGAGGTGGGAGGTTGGTTTTGAGGGTGCCATCATTCTACTTGGAGTCCAGGTGAAAGGGTGTGCACCAAATAGAATAAATTCCAAACAATGTCGGAGTACAATATGCATACATAACTTGTGTATATGTTAGGAAAGTGTTAGTGTGTAAAAGATAAGTATTTGGGTGTATTGTATGTGTGTATATATATATGTGTGTGTGAATGTGTGTTTTTGAGTATGTGTATGTGTATGTGTATGTGTGTATGTGTGTGTGTACACAAGTATGCAAGTATGTGTGATATGAGCATGGCATATACATCTGTGTGGTTGGAATGTGCAGATGCAGGTGAGTAGTATTGTGGCACATGTAGTATTGTGGTGTGTGTGGTGGTATTGGGGTGTATGTGGTATTGCAGTGTATGTGGTATTGCGGTGTGTGTGGTACCTATGGTGCAAATAAGCGGAGGGTAAAAATTTAGCGAATTCACATACGTTGAATATTACTTACTGCAAAGGGGTCCAATTAGGTTGGGTAACAGTTTTGGAGCAACGATTCGCCAAATTCAACAAGTCTCCCCCCCTTTAAGGGGGACATGTATGCTGTTAATTACCAACTTCTACGTATACTGTTAATTACCAAGAGAAGTTCAGCGGCCATTAGGACGTCTCCAGCACTTTTTCTTAGTCTGCTTATTCCCACCCACTCCAACTCAGGGGGTGGTGAGGTGGACAATGGGCTAACAGAAGGCCCAACCAAGATGGTCGTCATCCAGCTGTAGATGGAAGAGCAGTGACAAAGTGCTGAATAAGTAGGAATACTATAAGAAATATGAGAACAGGAGTAACAGAATATGGCATAACAGGGCAGGAGTAACAAGATATGCCATGATGGAAATAATGTGATATAACAAAAGAAATTAAAGGTAGGGAGTGGAGGAGCGGAGGAGTGGAGAGGGTAAGGTAGGGAGTGGAGGGGTGGAGTGGGTAAGGTGGGAGTGGAGGGGTGGAGAGGGTGAGGTAGGGAGTGGAGGGGTGGAGAGGGTAAAGTGAAGGAGGGGAGGGGTAGAGATATGGAAGAAACATGAGGGCACACACACCATCACATTCTTGCTTTTAAACTGCATAGACAGGATGGGTGGAGAGGCCTGAATGTTCTCAGGCCGTCCGTAGATACGGACATCAAGCAATATGGCTTCATCCCACATGGGGTGTCACAGAGTTCCTGATCACCGGTGTACGAGTGCTTTTGGATCCCAGGGAAACCACACAGTAGGGATCTGCAAAGATTATGATCATTGACATCAGTGATGAGAATATGTAAGCATGGTAACATGTACGTGTATATTTGTGTGGGTGTATGTATTTAGGTGGGCGAGGGTATATGTGTGTACATATGTGCATCATGTGTGCACTTGGGGGGGCTTGGGTGAACGCGAAGGCTGGTCCCACAGACTCAAACCATAGCAAACACCCACTCCCCAGTCCCTTCTCTTTACTACCTGAGAATCCAGAGGGGCTGGTTCCATGCATGTCCCTTGCATGGTAGATGTAGGCCCGTACTTGATACTGGTGATAATCCTCATCTAGAGTGAGAGGAGAGGGAAGGTGGTAGGAATGGGTGGGACAAGTATCTGTATCTTTACCCCTATCCCCACCTCCCTCATAAACACACCTACTTTGAAGGACAGTTATAGCCTTGGGAACAGCCGCTGTACTTTAGCATCACATGATTCCAAACTTTTATGCCACATGACTTCCTTCAGCACAAAGGACAGCGGCTGTTCCCAAGGCTATACCTGTCCTTCAAAGTAGGTGTGTTTATGAGGGAGGTGGGGATAGGGGTAAAGATACAGATACTTGTCCCACCCATTCCTATCACCTTCCCTCTCCTCCTGCTGAAGGAAGTCATGTGGCATAAAAGTTTGAAATCATGTGATGCTAAAGTAGGGGTCATGTATTGTTAAGGTAGGAGTAATGTGATGTTAAAGTACGGGTCATGTGATATTAAAGTACATGTGATATTAAAGTAGGGTCATGTGATGTTAAAGTAGGGTAATGCGATGTTAAAGTAGGGTCATGTGGCATTAGAGTAGGAGTGATATTTGGAGTCATGTGATGTTAAAGTAGGGGTGACATGTGGAGTCATGTCATGTGTTATAGTAGGAGTGACTAATATATGGAGCCACATGATATGTTAAAGTAAGGGTAATATGTGGAGACATGTGATGTTAACGTAGGCATACCAGTACATGTACATATTATAAATGTTCTGGTACCAGTACATATTGTAAAGGTTCCTCTCTGAATATTAGCCCATATGATACATACCGCTCCAGAGGCTAGTTTGAATGCAGCTGGTCTGGAGGGGTCATCGGAGGACATCTTACGTAGGTGGCGACGCCTTCTAAAGATGTCTACGTAGCACTTCTTCATGCTGAATGGACCTCTCCTACTGGAGGCATACTCCCACCCTTCTCTGATGATATCTGCAAATTGTTTCTACAGGAAAGGATAGGTGTGGTCATGATGTCACATGGAACGGGGTGGTTGCGACCATGATGACATCACATGGGGAGGGGTGGGGTGCAGCAACATGGGTGGGTGGGTTTGATTTAGATGTCATATTGGGAGCGTGATATCACATGCACAATTACTAGTATTCTAATGGAAATACAATTGTCTATACATGTAGGCAATAATCAATGAAACTGTTTTAAAAAAATAATTATATGTTTTACTAATTACAATCCAAACCTCAATGAAAATTATGATTTGCTAATCCAGCTTTACTAGGGTTAGCTGTTTCAAATTAGACACTTGAGTTAGCTTATTTGTCACAATATCACTTGGACCAGAGCCATTGCAAAAGCACCTTAATGGAACTGATGTCATACCTTCCTAAAAGGAAGTGATGACAAAAGGGAAGTGATGTCATACCTTCCAAAAGGAAAGTGATGACAAAAGGGAAGTGATGTCGTACCTTCCAAAATGGAAGTGATGACAAAAGGGAAGTGATGTCATACCTTCCTAAATGGAAGTGATGACAAAAGGGAAGTGATGTCATACCTTCCAAAAGGAAAGTGATGACAAAAGGGAAGTGATGTCGTACCTTCCAAAATGGAAGTGATGACAAAAGGGAAGTGATGTCATACCTTCCAAAAGGGAAGTGATGACAAAAGGGAAGTGATGTCATACCTCCCAAAAGGGAAGTGATGACAAAAGGGAAAGGATGTCATACTTTCCTAAAGGGAAGTGATGTCATACCTAACTAAAGGGAAATGATTTCATACCTTCTGCTCCTCCTGGGCAGCAGCATCTGAGACAAGGGCTCGGGTTCTAATCCACTTCCTCCTGCGGGCAAGGTGATTGGTTCTTTCTGATGTAATCCACTGTGTACCATGGTGTGTGTGCCATACTCCCAACCTGCAAAGGACACAATGGTATGATGGGAGGGGCATGATGGTATGAGGGGAGGGGCACGATGGTATGAGGGGAGGGGCACAATGGTAGAGGGTAGGGGCACAATGGTATGATGGGAGGGGCACAGTGGTATGAGGGGAGGGGCACAGTGGTATGAGGGGAGGGGCACAGTGGTATGAGGGGAGGGGCACAGTGGTATGAGGGGATGGGGCACAGTGGGATGAGGGGAGGGGCACAATGGTATGGGGTATAACCCTTCCCACTATACACATCCACCAAGTGTCGCTACTCACTAATGCTATGCAGCTTCAGGATGAAAAGTATTGCACATATACACATGTATAATATAGGGACAAAACTGGTTTGGGCGCAGTTGAATGGTGCCAGTTGAATACTACAACTACAACATAACTTCATTATATCCCTATCCATTCTCATATCAACCTCTATCATTCCTTACTTGTAGCGATAACCTCAAACTAAAGTGTTAACTATTTAGCCAAAGTATGTGTATACTAGGGGGTTAAAAATGTAGCCAAGATATATAGCCAGTGCCCAGACCTTCTGGGTCTCCCTTTGTGTAGTCCACTTGCCACAGTCCAGACCACACCCATCCAAGGGGACACTCAATGTTGTCCTTGGTGATAACTTTCACATCTCCCTCGCCAACCACAGGAAGTATCAGTCCATCACCTGCCTGCGTACAGTGGGTCACATGACACAGATTGGATAGCAATGGGTTACATGATATTACAGATTGGATAGGTCACATGACACAGATAGGAAGGTCACATGACACAGATTGATAGGTCACATGACAGAGATTAAGAACAGAATATGCGTAGACAGGTTAGAGCATCCATACATGGTATAACTATTACTTCATACATGGATAACCATTACTTCATACATGGTATAACCATTACTTCATACATGGTATAATTACTACTTCATGCATGGTATAACCATTACTTCATACATGGTATAATTATTACTTCATACATGGTATAACCATTACTTCATACATGGTATAATTATTACTTCATACATGGTATGACCATTCATGGCATGGCTAAACTCACAGCATTTGCCCATGAGGACTGTTCTGGCCACCCTACATCAGAGAACCTCTCTTGAATCTCAAAGATCTCCTCTTTGCTGTCAATCTTCCCATCATCTGTGTCTAACGTCATGCTGCCATGGCAACAAATCAGACCAAGTGAATACATGTCATAACAGGGCTTGAAAAAAATAGATAGGGAGCAGCTCCCTAGTGGTGGCCCCTCCCACTCCCCCACATTACAGGACCAAATCATGTTATTAAAGAACAACTCACCTGACCTCTGGACTTATAACTCACTCTTCAGCCCAGGACCATCCCTGTGGAGGCACAAATGCCTCTAGGGGTTGGCTAATCTTCCCTGTCACATCAGACCAACTAGGCCAGTCCATTAGGGTACTGTTCCACATACCACCAACAGTGGTTTTATTTTCATACTGAAAGCGAAAATACCTCATAGTACTGGATGTTGCAATTTACACACAGCCACTAGTCAGGCAGCTTCTCTTCCTTCCTTTCCTCTGTCCCGAGGGCCGCTTAGAGGAGGGGGGGAGGGGGTGGCTGCTGACCCTGGGGCAGGCCACATGGCTGGTCTCTTTTTTTTTTGTGTGATAGCCCTGGGGCCCGTACTAGCTCTCGATGGCCCTGTCTGTCCCCTCCCACCCTATCATCTCCTCCAACCCTCTGGTCCTGTCCAATTCTCTAGTCCCCTCCCACTCACTGGTTCCCCTCCATTCCATCGGCCCTCCCACTCTCTTGTCCACTACCATAACACACACACACACATACTTGGTCTTCAGCCTAAGCAAAGCTGCATGTACTTACAGTCTCTGCAGAGACTGTCAGTTCCCCTCCAGGGGTACTTTGGGTCCACACTCTGTGCTCCTCCTCCCTCCCTAGCCAGACCACCATCTGTAGCTGTGCCCTGCCCATGGCTCCTTCCAGGTCCTCAGTCCTTTCCAAAGCTGGAGGCTATATGGAGACCATGTAATAGCAATCCCACAAATTTTTCCTCATGATTTCACCCTTGTGTCCTTACATTTCCTACCGCAAATATGTATCCTAAATACAGAGTATTTATTCAGTTGTTAAAAGTCCTGCGCTCTCAATTCTGGACTGTCATAGGGTACTTCCCATTTACAGGTTTAATGCCCCATGTGATTCCACTACTGGTTGAAATTCTATTGGTATGATTGGCATTCTTTGACACAGTTCCTATCTCAAAAAATATAGGAGGAGGAGGAGGAGGAGGAGGAGGAGGAGGAGGAGGAGGAGGAGGAGGAGGAGGAGGAGGAGGAGGAGGAGGAGGAGGAGGAGGAGGAGGAGGAGGAGGAGGAGGAGGAGGAGGAGGAGGAGGAGGAGGAGGAGGAGGAGGAGGAGGAGGAGGAGGAGGAGGAGGAGGAGGAGGAGGAGGAGGAGGAGGAGGAGGAGGAGGAGGAGGAGGAGGAGGAGGAGGAGGAGGAGGAGGAGGAGGAGGAGGAGGAGGAGGAGGAGGAGGAGGAGGAGGAGGAGGAGGAGGAGGAGGAGGAGGAGGAGGAGGAGGAGGAGGAGGAGGAGGAGGAGGAGACAAAAGAGCTTTTTCTTTACACATGAGCAGTTTCATTCACATGAGACAAGCATAAATTCTCATTTGATATTTGAACCCTTGGAATGATACATGTAGATGGAAATAATAGACAGAAATCAGGTGATAAATCCACTCCAAGGCATATAACTACTTGTAAATGTTGCAATCAAATAACTACAATGATGCAGAATATTTAATGAAGAGTTTGATATCAATTTTTTAATGCAAATTCATTAAAACAATTGTAAGTTAACTACAATACATTGCAATTAACAGGTTAATGACCAGTGATTAATTACCATGTTTGCATAATTAGGATTGCAAAAAAATAAATAGCTGGCTGATACATGTACATCTATGCACATACACTTCTACCCCACAATTGTCCACACACACCACCTTAATTACCTTCAGGAAGAAGGTCTGCACCTACCCACACAGCTTCCCCTTGCACCCATGATTAGTGGCATGCATGAGGTGGTGGGAGGGGATGCGGTGGTAGGCCACCCTCTTCTGGTCACAGAGCATCCAATCAATGACATCAGGGATGGAGTTCTGGGGCTAGTCATATGCAGAGGGAAGTGTGGGAGGGAATGAGAATTGTGTGTGGTGTGTGAGGTTGTGGATACATGTGAGTGTGTATAAGGAGGTGGAGGTATGAGGGATAGAGTTTGCGAGTTTGGTACACTGCATCTTATTAGAAAGAGGTCATTAGTAGATTTTGGTTATTAGAAGTTTAGATGGTGGTTATTAGGAGATCAAGAACAATTAGTGATGGGCATTTAAAAGAAGAAGAGTATAAGGGAAGCATTTAGGAGGCAGCATACCTCAATTGAAAGCTCTCTTATCATTCTAACAATATTCTCGCACTCCACCAGAAGGTCCACACCACTCCTTATGCTCTCTGACTTTGGGAGATGGCCCTCTGCAGATACTGCCTCAGTTAGGATGTCACTGATGATGCTCAGTTCTTTGATAGCTGTCAGCTACAGAAAGTACCAGCAACTTATACAATTGGTGAGCAGAATGCTGTTTGCATAGTGAAGTGTGTGTCTAAAGTGTGTTATGTTGTACTTGTGTGTACTGTGTGAGTGATGTGTATGTGTGTGTATTGTTATTTGCATATGTACATGTATGTGTATTGTGTGTGTGATACAGCGTGTGTATGTGCGTATGTGTGTATTGTGTGTGTGATATGCGTGTGATATGTGTGTGTATGTGTTATATGTACATGTATGTGTGATATGCATATGTGTAATATGTGATGTGTGGTATGTGTAGATGTATGTGTGTAACGTGGTATGTCATGCATGTAAACATCCATACACATGTAAGTGTACATCTACAGGTATGTTTTTATGTGTGCATGTGTGCATATGTGCTTGTGAAGGACACAATATACCCACCATCTGGCTATGGCGGTGTTCTGATATTTGCTTGTCAAGAGCATTGAACAGTTTTGGAAGTGTTATAGCTGGGTCAGTGGGCTTCAACCAGCTCACTGCCTCTCTGGTAGGGAAAAGGAACATGTGCTGAGCATATGTGCCTGCCTATGTGTAAAGCTGTTGCCATGGATACTAAATTAAACATTGTGGAAACCAAAATGTCATGGATACCATTATACCAATGGTTGCAATAGGTACCACGAGGAGTCCACTTACTCAAGCGCACTGAAGGCACTCTTCAAACATGCTTTCAAGCTTTGTTCAAACCTCTTCTTCCCAGTCAGTAACTTCAGAGGCTCCAGTTGTGTTTCCTGCGAGGTGGGCATTATATGGGGTGGTGAAGAGACCTTGTTAGGTCCATATAGGAGGGACACACTTTAATGGTTATGATATCTCCTAAGATTTGGCTAGAATGTTAACTCCAGTAACAAGTCAAACCTAAGAATTGTATACATGTATATGGAACAGTTTCTATAAAAATGACACCAGGATTAAATATTCATAACGTCTTTAAATTAAAATTTCTACACATGAAAATAGTTCTTATACATGGAGATCTGACTGCGCATCATGGAGTTATAAGGCACTTAAATTTTAAAGAAGCCATACAAGTGTTGTCAAAGTGCAGTTGTAGTCTATGCACATTTCCAGGACCAGCAAAAGGAACACTAACAGGGTGACTAATTCAGTGTGTCTTCTATAACACTGAGTGATCACATAACCCTGAGTGACCTTATAACCTGAATGACTATATATCCTTTAGTGACCTTGAAGTTTGTAATTTTCTGACCTACAAAGTATGCACTCGGACTCAGGGCTATAAAGTAACCCAGCAGCTGTATGGTTGAACATAACCAATGTGAACACATGTAAATGTTCATTCATTTAAACATACATCTGCACAACACACCACACACACACTATACACAAATACACACACCGCCAACACCCACATGCTACCTACATGTACATACACAGTACACATACCAGACTGTCAGCAATGTTCTCAAGCAAGTTAGCGGTCTCAATACGATAGGTGTAGTCCTCCCACTCACTATCCACCATAACCACTGGCTTCTTGTCCATCCATGGAAGGAAGTAGTAGGCATTCCCGTCCCACATGGGCTTCAGGGGGGGTGTGGAGGACATCTGGGGTCCAGTCCTCTCCTCTAGCTTATTGCCCCAGTTGCCTAAAAGCCAGGTGGGCTTTTTTAAAAAAACCACTGTATGGAGCAGTCCCTTACCAATGCTGAGCTCAAACTCTACTGGGTCCTCAAATGGTTCAATCATGGAGGCTCCTAGGAAGGCAGCACACAGTCTGTACTTGCATTTCTTGAGAAATGGCTGCCATGACATTGGACTAGACACCATCATGATACCGGTAAGCAGTGCTCTCGTGCCCAGACCCAATGTATTGCAGCTGCAGATGAATTACATTACGAATGTTTGTCCCAGGGCAAAGAATTTGTAACGCAACCAATCAGATTTTGTGTTTCTGATGAATATAATTAAAAACACGTGACTGTAATGTTTTGCTGTCAATAAAAATGATGTCATTATGATCGATAATGCCATAACTCATGAAGGAAAGAAAGGAAGCTTTGTTGGCGTGGCTGAAGATTGGTGCTTGGAGCGTGTTCGTAGCTAGTACAACCGCACAGGTTCGAGAGACTAAGCCAAGTAGCCATTTTAGGCCTTATAGAAACACGGCGGTATAAACACCCTCTAACCTGGCAAAACAGAGCTCCATTTACTTTTCCATACTCTGTTTAGAACACACCATAGGAACAGCAGCCACCAGTACTCATTCATGTGTCACATGACAGTATGTTTATAATCTTACATTAACTTGTAAACATTGGGCCATGCATGGGACAAACATTATGCAAGTGTAGCGGTAATGTAATTCATTCGCAGCTGCGATGCATTGGGTCTGGGCATGACATTAGGTAAGCGGTAGGAACATCCCCATTGGTAATAATTCCATGAAAGTGACCAAACCTCTTGAAATTCCTTGGTTACCCCCACCCCCAAGGAATGCCTTGCCCTTGATGGGGCTGCTAGCCAGGTTACCTCAGCTGGCTAGCCAGGTTAGCCTGGTTATGTTGCCCTGGTTGCCTCAGTTGCCTTGATGTAAACAGGTTTGATCTCTTCATACTTCTCCCTGGGGAGAACGCCTAGTGACGTGGTCACTTCCACCATTAATCTCCCCCTGTAGGCCACACCTTCCAGCTGTGATGGGAGATTCCATCAGCATACATCGCACCCATCATTTCATAACCATCCCCTTGCTGGAAAATTTTCTACCACAGCCTGGCAGGTTCCCTAATGAACCATTCACCACTCAGGTCTCCAGACTCATCACTCAGGTCCCCAGACTCGCTACACAGGTTCCCAGACTTACTACTCCGGTCCCTAGACTCACCACTCCTTCATTGAGGTATTCAAACACATCTCCAAGATCAGAAAATTCTCGTGGGGAGCCATAGAAGTTGACAAAGCTAGGACCAAAGCTTGGTGGAAGGTCTGTCAATGATTTTTAAAAATTGTTCAGACCAGCTTACTATTTGGGGAAATCTGTGAGAGCCTCATGAAGTAGGTGCCAATCAGATCATCAGCAGTTGTCTGGTCTCTTATTATGAAAATGATTGCAACAAATGTTAACTGTAACTCACTATATCATAACACGCCATAATCACCATGGTGATCCTAGGGTCTAACAATAATAACCTCTCCCCCCAAGCCAAAACATGGAATTCCTAATATATTTTTTTATTTCAAAATTTAAAACACTTATTCCCCGCCCCCAAATTTATCCATTATTACTATAGTGCAGTGGGTGTGGTCTGAACATACTTGCCCTTTAGCTGAAATCGAATCCTTTTGCTGCACAGTGGAAACTGAAAATGCAAAATTTAATGTGATGACCTGCCAGATCACACACTCTGGTGACATCCCAGGTCACACATTCTGGTGACATCCCAGATCACATCCTCGTGACATCCGAGATCAGACCTGGTGACATCACAGATCACACGCCCTGGTGACATCCCAAATTACACCCTGGTGACATCCCAGATCAGACACCATAGTGAAATCTGCAATCACACGCTGATAATCCCAGATCACACCCTGGTGACCCCTGATCACACCCTGGTGACACCCCAGATCACACCCAGATGACCCCAGATCACACCCTGGTGACATCGGGCAGTGCTTAACCTGATCAAATACTCTACAGTGACCCTGATGATATCACAGTGCCACCCAGTGACAACCCTGATGACATGATCGCAGTGCCCACCCACAGCACCAGATCCTTATGACATTGCGCAGTATGCCCTAATGACATCACAATACCCACCCTCTTATCACTCACCCTGATGGCCACATTGATCTGCTGTTTCCACTGAGGGTCCTGATTGTTCCAAATGACCTTAGTCCTTCCCCGGTGGCCAGCTATGCCCACAGTGACATATGGATCCACCAGGTCGCGGATGTGCAGTGTGGCTTGCTGGACCTGAGCCCGAGATGGGCGGAGCAAGTTGCTATAGAAACATTTCAATGTCCCCAGCTACAATAGTGGTTGCAGTCATATATAGATGGGTGACTCACGACTCAATGTCCACTTGGTCAGGACTGCAGATGGAGGGCGATGGCTTGGGCTGGATGCCTGGTCCAAGGACGTTGATACTAAACTTCAAAAACCCCCTTGTGTAAGTAATGTGGTATCATGTTACATCATGTTACACTGACCATGCTACATCATATTACATCATGTTACACTGACCATGCTACATTGACCGCATTACATGATTGTGCTGCACATATTATAGTACATCATACTGCATTGTTACATAATATTACATCATGGGCATTACATCATAGCAACAACCGCATCACATACCTTGGGTTTCCCAGTGGAATCTTGAGGATCTGTAAGGAGGAGCCACTTGTGAATGAAACAGTGGTCAGGTTCACTGTTTGCCAGACCTACATCAAACTGTTGGTGATACTTTAAGCTACATGACAACAAGGCAGTCAGTTAGGGAGACAGACATTTGGAATGTTCTGACTATCAGGTGGTGTTTAATTCCCTTTCAAACAGCTTCTAATTATCGTGCTTTGGGCAATATTATCCATATACCGTGAGCCTCTTTGGTACAATGGCATCCATGACCCAGCCAGCTACCTCAAATGATATACTCATCATATTCATCCTTATCACCTACAGTGAGGATCCACTTATTGTGATGCTCAGTTATAATTATCATTGAACTGATCTATCATTGAACTGCATTAGTGGTTCAATTTGCATAGCTTTAATTAATGCAAGGTGATTAAGATGGTAGGTAGGGTAAACTGCCAGGTTGGCTTTATTTGAATGGGGGGGGGGGTCCAAAGTAGTAGACAACTAGAGGTAGGGGTTTGAACCTCATTCTATGTATCAGTACACAAAGAAGAATGAGGTTAAAACCCCTACCTCTAGATGTAGTCTTCTACCACGTTGGACAACCCCGTTCCAATACAGCCAACTAGTTCTAAGCAGTATACCTTAGATAATTGAACCATCAATTTGTTTCACATTGGATAACCAGGCCTGATAGGATAGCCAGAAAAGCCTCAAAAGACCTACCATTGATCTCAAAGAACCCCACCACTGACCTCAAAGGACCTATCACTGACCTCAAAGGACCCTATATCACTGCATCTTTCAGTATCTTCCTGATACAGCAAAATGATATGATGCACATACAGGTAATTATGTGGCCAAGCTAGTAATAAGATTTACAATAGCGAATTAAACATAGATTACATTACAATGGAAAAGATCTATTGTGTGGAGGCTGAATATTACAGGCACTGAGTTAAGGTGGCCAGTCTACAACTAATATTTTTTACAAGCTATGAAAAGAGGGCCAAATGTGACTTACATTCCTACATGTATAGCAAAGGGTGCAAATGTGTAGCCTGGCCATCACTGTTTTATTCTCCCAGTGAAAAGAATGTGATAAGCATTGGCCAGGGTTTACAGCATTCAGTGTTCTAGAATGTTTGGCTATTATACTTCCATGGGACCATTGTAACAATCAGAGCGATTCGGTCCTTTTGTAAGAGCCGTGATGGCCTGTCCTAGCTTAAATAACAACTTAGATTCCAGATTGTTTGAATACAGGCATGAAATTAGAATGTGGTGGCCTTCATCTGCAATATACTACGTGAACAGCAGCGGTTGCTCTAAATATCAGCCTGTGTGCAAATTTCTCACATCCTCATCACATCAGTTCAGTTTTGATCAGTGTGAAGAACTGGTCACTTTCAATGCAAAAAAAAAGGGGGGGGGGGGGGGGGGGGGTTATATACTTGTGCTCAGTGGCTGTCGGTGAGAATATACAGCAGATGAGAAGGAACTTACTATTGTATTTTTACATGTATGGAGCAAGGCAGCAAGTTACATGTAGAAGTAGCTATGGATTTGTATGTACTCCTCCAAGTGATGTCATACATGTATGTTAAATCAAAAATCCTAGTAGTTGCCTTTTAAATGGCCGGGTGAGAAGAAAGATTCCAATTTGAAGTGGTCAGGACTTGTTTAGGGATAGGTAACTACTTTTTAAAACTTAACTTGTGTCAGTTAAGTCAATTACATATACATGTATCAGTTGTAGTTATTAACTTTACATACACTTATATAGCCAGGTGGTAGTTAACTATAATTCAACTCAGTACATATTGTTAATCACGATAATTACCTTAACTTAACTGGTTTTATTTCTTTTACTTGATAATAAATTAGTTAAGGATTTCTCATTCCAAGGTACAATGGCATTCTTACTTTGCCCCAATTGGGTATACTTGATAATGATGCAAGTCTCTGCTGATCTATTGTTCCTTTGTCAATCCATATAATGTGCAATACATATAAATAATACATACAGTAAATTGAAAACTGGACAACTTGAAATGCAAATTAAAATTAAGCATACATGCATGTAGAGTTTTAATATAACTGATGATAAAAACGTTACATGCAGTACATGAAAGTCTAAAAGTGCATATACATGTTGTTATTAATATTAAGGTGACTCCACCATGCTACTTTACACTTATACATTAACTTCATTCTTCAGTTGCTTCTCATCTTAGACTAATGATGTTACTGTCACACGTCGACTTGAGATCTCCATTGAAAATTTCTTTGGTTTTGACTTGATGCAAAAAATATTTTTAAAGCAATCCAATAATAATGAACGAATACTTTTGTGGACTATTAAAATAGAACAAATTGTGACTGGATAGCTGAGATCTGCAATGTATCGACCAATCACTGTGAGCAGCTTGAACATAGTGATGTCATCTTTGGGTGCCATAGATATGCCTATATAAAATATCATAATTGAAGCAGCCCTAAACACATTAAATTGTACTATGTTGAATGAGTTGATTGCTAGCACAGACCTCACTATAAGGGACTTTTTCTGATCAACAACACTTCTCTTTAGCTTGAAATGAGTGATGATAGTAGCTGCAATGGTTATCACAAGTGGTGGAAGATACCCAAAGAGAAGTAAGATGGCTAAATGTAGTTGTGTTGTATCTGGGTCTGACACACATTGAGTGCCACGTATGTCTATATAATCATATTCATTGAAAATAACTGCACAAGGGATGGTCACACTTATTATGGTGACTATTATGAGTGCAATAACAGTTGTTTTTAATGTAAGACGTTTTCCATATTTTAGTATCACAAATTGAAGTACTGCAACCAATCCAGTTATATTTGATAACAGTGTATGGAAAATGATAAATGTAAGGGAGACAGCAATACCTGAAGGATACAATTTGCAGATCTTCGGGATGCCAATTATCAGACTTATGTCTGAGAGTAGTCCATAAGTAGAAGGACCCAAAATGCTTATAATGACCATAATGAGATACAACAATATGGTTGAATTGATCTGAAGTGTCTGGTTTGCTTTTACTAAGTTTGAAATGAAAGCAATAACAGTTGTTCCAAAGACAACAACAGGTATCCAAACCAATACAAGGTGTGCAATTCCAAGACCAATCAAAATTGTGTTAAGGGTACTAGTATTTGTTTCATTGAATTCCATAATGACCTGAAATGCAGTGACATGCACATTAAAAATAGCACTTATGATTTGTTGCCTGCAATTTTACTTCATATTATGAACAATACAAACACAATGTTTTTTTAAAATTAATATTGTATGCATTTTTTTTAATTTTCAATTTTCACTTAAATGTGCAACGTAAATCAGCACATCAGGACCTTTCATTTGCCCAAAGCACAATGCAAATCATATTTCTACAGGGAATATCACACTTAAATGCACTTACATGTATTCATGTACAATTATTGCATACAAATTAATAAAGATACATGTACATCAATACATCAAGTATATGATGTAAAGTTAAAATTGTAGGGATTGATTATTGCATGATACATTGGTGGCAGCCTTAACCACCCTGAGTATTAGTGTAATTATCATTCCTTAGAACTGTTCCTATCCCAAGTTATTGGATTGATAGCCTGTGGTCTCTGTAATCCTTCCTCCTCTACACGCCAACCAACTCATCCCTTCATCCTTCCTCCCCTACACAACACATTTTTCTGAGCTGCTAAGGCTCATGGTGCTGATGGTACATATGAGGTGCACCCCCTTGAACACTTTGGTGAATGCTAGTAGAAAATCTGGCCCTCAATGTTGATATACATACATCATGTACATGTACTGCTTCATAAATTGTAATACATTACAGTCACATTAAAAATCAGAACACTTTATCTGAAAACAATTGTAGTCACATCATGCACACTCATATTCTTAGGGCCAGCTTAAAAATAAAATTCAATACAACTTGATTCCTCAAGCTCTTCTTAAACTCTATAGGCAGGACCCAATTCTCAACTGCTGCATGTTGTAACTGCTTCACACATGTATGTGTACGTTTGTGACTAGTGTCATATCTGTTAATTATTGCATGTTGAAGCTGAACTGGTTGATTGAAGACACTAGTTCTGGATGTACATGCACATGCATGGTTATCCAAATTATTTCACTAGGCCATAAGTTTCCCTCAAACGACGTATTATTAGTAGCATGTGTTTTAAAACAAGTGTATCCTACAACAAGCATGTTACCCACATATATGATATTCATAGCGAAGCAACCCGTGCAATGTAGCCACAGCCTTGCATTACACAGGTTTCTGTAACAATGGCCTTTGATAGTGCCAAACCTTTTACATTTTCCTGATTCTCTATTCCTCAGGCTACCCTGTACACATCTAAAGCATTTACAAGATGATAAAACCAGCACAAAATGAAGGTTTAATTGCAGCCGGTACCATATTTGAGGGAAGAATATTTTAAAATTCATTCGATGAACCTGAGTCCAAGAATATCTGCCCTTTACACTGCATTATCTAACTTTCATTCTATCCAGTTCATCTAAGTATGCTTTCAGAGACTTAATTGATATGCTTGAAGTAAAAAAAAAGAAAGAAGCGCGTCACGCGCATATGCATTATTAACATACCACACAGCCGCGCACTCAATTCAGAAGCAGAGAGAAGTAGTATTATCGGTGCGTCCTTCCCGGCCTCTAGTGTTGCCTGCGGTACCAGTCACGATAATAAAAGCACGTGACAGCATTTACAGTTAGCAATGATATTTATGACCTACATATACTAATTATAGTTTTACACTGTATCCATTTCTTATAACAAATTAACCTCATAATGTTTATAAGATACGTTCGTTGAAAATATCTTTTAAATGTAGCCAATGAATGTGCCGCATCATTTTTTCGCATATGAGTACTTACTGTACACTATATTTGAGAATTGTAAATAAGCCGCTAATGTAACGAAAAGTATATAGGGTCCAAGTTATCTCATGCTGATTGGTTACACATTGTTATGCGGTAATGCTTGCAAAATTAAAACATGGCACAAAAGATTATATCTCCAATTGGAGCTCCAAGAATCTCAAAATTAGGAACACGCATGTATTAACAATACTTGGCAGTTAGATTGTCAGCTAAATCATTCTCTCCAATAGCAGTTTTCCTTAGGATGGCAATAATGTGGGTCCATGTGTATGTACTTTCTAAGTCCAGTTTACTCCACTCGATGAACACCTGTTCAAATGACTTGAGGTGTGGACTTGATTCCCTAGAATTCTGATTTTGGATACTATCTAGTATACCAATTGAAATGTCCAACTGTATTCCCACATCTCTCCACTTTGCAGGGATTACAGCAGCAATGTCATTCATAAGATCCTTTAGTCGTGGGACAACACCTAAACAGCAAAGAAGCATATCCAAAACAGCAAAACAAAATGTCATGTATGCATGAGAACATCATCCAATAACTTTGGTTATACATGTACATGTAGGTCCATGATGAAAATCAAGAATTATAATGTTCTGATTGATAATTCCATACACATGCTTGCTTACCTGGAATTGATCTGCAGCTATTGAAGTCAATACCAATCAGCTTGTGCAGACGAGGTTCTGTACTTATCCATTCCTTTATCACCACAACCTTCCCATTAGCATCACGAACACCATCCTGTTTCTTCACTATAGCATCCTTCAATGTTGATATTTCCACACGAGGCAGTGAGCTAGGCACACAATCCTTATGGAAGAGGGAAGCCACATGACGAGGATCAATGATAAATTCCTGGACAGCAACAGAGGGACTGTATTCATTAAGTATATCCCTGACGACCTGCAGAACTGGTAGCTCTTGATATTGTGGCCCTGGAAATGATACAGCCACACACAGGGAACGGAACTGCTCCATTAGGTCAACAAGTACGGTCACTCCTTCAGCAGTATTGAAACATATGCCAGTACTCCAAATTGCTGTGCACTGACGATTAAGGCCAATCAGCCCAGGATTACAAACTAGCATTTCTGATCCGCTACAGAAGTGATTTGACAGTGTAAACATCATAACATGAAGGAAACGATTGGGGAAAAAGTGGCATGGGTGCTTTGTACACATCAGCCAGCCAAAGCTTCCCTTAGTATCGATATCACCAGGCCTCCCTACTTTAATCAGGGATGGGAAATATAGGACATAGCCATCATTACTGTTCGCCAAATCCAATGGTATTTCATTTATAATTTTGTGAGTACTTTCAACCAGGTAGCATAATTTGAGTTCGATCAAAAAGGTAATCAGCATCATAGCATCTAGATCAGGGAAATATTGTGTAAGATGATATATTGGGACAAGTCCAGTGTTGCTGGCTAAGCCACGGTACTCATCAAACCTATCAGGAGCAAACAATACACCTGCAACTTTCCTTAGCAACATATCTTTGTGTACTACTACCCAACTTTCAGCAATGTTGTGCTTGTTGACAATAAATAGAATAAGACCTTTGTCTGACAAGGTCTGCAGAAGTGGCACCATCTTGGAGGGTTCAGTAGGTAGGACATTGGTGTGATCTTCCTGAAGCATACTCAGGAGGCGTGAAATAGTTATTACCTGCTCAAAAGGTGATATCTGTACATTTATCTGTTCCAGAAAGGCATACAGAATATGACAATCAGTAGAGATAACCGGACATCGCTGGATCACTAGATCATTTAATTCCCTCAACAGGCAGATCAATCTCTTCATACCGTCACTGAACTGAGCTGTGGTGTCCAAGGCAACACACCTTGCAAAGTGTTGATTCTTAAATATTTCCTTTGCAAGATCTTCAATTGCATTACAACGCCTTTGCTGATCAGCTTTATTCACCATATCAGCATGTGTGGCCACCACTATCACCTCTGATGGCTGGGGACACTTACAACACACATTTGATATCATGGTGGACCAGTAGTAGAGCTGTTTTGTAATTTCATGATCACCCAAGCTAATGTCCACCAATGATAGAAATGTGGCTGGACTGCTAAAAGAGATGGCCTCTATACAGGCACAGTGACTGGTGTAGTACTCTGGATGTCCAGCCAGGTCATAGAGGATCATATTGCCATTTAGTGAACTCTGAATGTTGTAGGGTATGATGCCTGTAGTCAGTGGTTTGGGAGGTTCAGCTGCTGTATAAAGATTCTAAAAGGTTTATAACACCAATGTTACAAGTATCTTTTTATAGCAATACTGATCAAACTAAGATATTTTTCAATTAGATGGGATGTGATTTTTCATTTAGATGGGATGTGGTTCATTTACTTATACCATAAGCCATGTTTAGCCAATAGTTTGGCTGACACTTTAATGTGCAAACAATGATAAACTATTGGTTATCGTTACTCACTCCTATATCTCATATTGAAAGGACAGTTTCCATGCAAAAACTATAAAATGTTATAAAATGCCCTTGCTTTTGAAGCACTGTAACTATCGACTTTCTATTTTCAACACTTCATTTAAAACCATTTCACCATGGTAATTCACATTTTGGGGTCTTGTACTAGCTGGATCCATGGCAGTATTGCATTGCAATGTACATGTGCACAATACACCACCACATTCTAACCAGCCATAACTTTCAACACGATCATAAGCAAATCGCTTCAAATAGGCTTTGTAAGTAGAGAGATCCTTTACTTGTGTACCTATCGACTTGTACTGTTAGTTAATTTGTGTTCATCCAATACGGTGATACAGTTGAACAAAGTACATGCCCATTATCACTCTCGATTCACACCAATCATTTGGGCAAATAAAAAAATTCCATGAATCGGGAAAACAAGCATGTACTTTGTTCAACTGTATCTCTGCAATTAATGATTTAAAAATTAAAGAACAGAACAATTCAATAGCTAAGTGACCTCTCTACCTATAAACCAGATTGTCAGTGATTTGAGTACTCCTGCCAAAAATTATGGAGGAATTGAACCCGATAGATTATATGACATTGCAATCCTGGCACTGAGCTAGTGCATAAGTCCAAGGATTTTTTACCATACAGAAATGGTGTAGTATGAAGTGATGAAAAAAACGAAATCAATAGCCATAACCATTCGGAAGTTATAGCATCCAAACATACATGTAAGGGAATTTAATACCATTAATATTTTATATTAAGTTTTTGTGCATAGTAACTGTCCCAGTTATTATCTCTACAACCACGGTTGACAAATATGCCCTCGTGATGATGTCCAGTACATTAGACATTAATGCATTTATATTTCAGGCTAACATCTATGGGGAAATCTGATAAAAAGAAAGGCATTTAAGTGTTTCTCATCTTGGGCCAAATGGAGGAGTGCTAAATTTGATGTTGCAGGCTTATCCTTGTTTGAATGTCTGATTTGTATTTATTGTTTTTTTTTATAATCTGTTACACTTACTGTATAAAAATAAACAAGTAAAACAAGGAACACAAACAGAAAAGAAACAGAAGAAAATCCTTACATATGAAATATGAATATTTGTGTACAGGCAGTATTTGTACTGTGATCTCAACTCACCTTTACTCTGTGCATAAGTGAACCAACTTCCTCATTGCAATTGAAAACACTATGTATTGCCTACCGGAAAGGGAGGAATAATGATATGTGACAAGAAGGCTGAATAAGGCTCAGACATAATGGTAATGTCTGTTAACTTACACATGTATTACAAGTTTTTATGTAGCATTTTATACAGATAGAGTTGCTTGGGGGGGTACATGGGTATCAGCAAACTACATGACCCTCATATTAATGATAATGCTTTCAAATTATAAAGATTATTAAAATCATAAATGTTAATGCAATTTATAGTATACTGATATTTCCAAGTATTAGTATTGTTGACAAGATATATTAATTGATAGTGGTTCAGAGATGCATACATCGTTATTGAAAGGTTGATCAATTAATACTTTTCACTCAATTGTTGCTGTCTGCAAATCCTAAATTAAAAGAAATGAATTACATTTGTTTATTGCTTTCATCTACATAGTGTTTATGACACAGATGACATAAACCTTACAAATGCCAAGAACCACTTCAATTTTCATATTTCTCCAATTGAGAAACTTTATTTGTCAATTCTGCGGTCTCCTGTCAGTCAGAAGCTTCAATACTCTTGCTTTTCAAGGCCTTTATGATCAATTCTCTCCTGCTAACAAGGCTGAGGCGCTATCAGTTTCAGCCCATGTGATTCCTGGTTATCAGATATTCCCTCCACAGCCCTAGCTCTACATCTTGACCCAATTCAATTCAGTGTAGTTGTCAAGTGTTGGCTGGGCCTAGATACATGTACCAACCAGGGCTCTCAGTGTGTTTTATGCCCTGCCCACAGTTTGGACCCTTTCGGGCACAATGTTAACATGAAAATTTGGGGATAATGTTATCTCACGCCATGAGACACCTTAGCACACATCCTACACCATGTGCATGCTTCAATCCAAGTTGAAGCTGATTTCCTGACAATTCACAGCCACCACCTGCTGATATTCTCCTTTGGAATCTTGGAAGGTCCATTGCCCTGGACATCTATGTGGACTCACCGCTACATGTACATCCTTCAACTTTGGGTGAAGCAAGAGCAATGGTTGGTGCAATCCTTGAAGCAACAGAGCAGGCCAATGATGAAAAATGCTTAGCTCTAGGGTCAGTCTCAACTCCTCTAGCAGTTTACTCCTATGGTGCTTGGGTATGAGAAGCATCAAACATTTTGGCACAGGGCACAGCTAGGCCTGCAATGCACAAGTCACTGCCAAAGTCACAGGCATCTTCTCCAACTTAAGCACTTGCTTAATAAAAGCGAATGCCAGAGCCATCCTCCAAAGAGTATAGAACTGAACTTGTGTGACTAATCATTTTTATAATTATTGTTATAGTAGCTAAAGATCTTTGACTAAGTCTATGATTTGATTTTGATAATTGCTCTAAACATGTAAAATGAACTTCAAATTAATAAGGCAGCACTTGTCTAATATCCTTGTACATGTATCATCAATGTAAATTATACACTGCACCACGCACACACTCACACAAACTGGAGAACTATGGTATTTACATATTATGCCCCATTCTATTACCCACATGTATTACTGCTGCTAAACATAAATGAATTGATTTATTCCAAATGTATAAAAGGCACAATAAGGCAAAATGCCATCTCTCGAGCCCATTTGTAAGAGTGCGTTGTTCGTGTGTTTAATATAATACTATTTAATTTTTCCTTACTATAGGACCCTTTTCCCCCTGCTTTTCACACCACTATTGCCTTCAAATCCCAGCAAATGTCTCACACAGATTGTAAATTTATGAATTAACTTCTCCTAATACATTGTACGGAGAACTAGCGGAGTGGTCTGTAGACTAAGATAGCTACACTGTAGCATGAAACACTAGTTATTAATATAGTTTTATGAGGCTGGACACTTGTTTTTTTTTTAAGCCCTAGTCCAGTAAGTTAATATAAATATATATAAACTACCTTCGAGTTTAGGTATGAGTGTTGAAATGGTTTCATGATATGATATAACTCCTACAAGTATAAGATACATTGTGTAATTCGTACTGCAAGTAGCTATAGGGTTAGTTACCGTTTAATGTGCCATCCCTCTTTTTAAATACCTTGCCAACATTCCAGCAGCAAAACAACCCAAATATTATAGTCATTTTGTACTCATGTACATCACTGTAGGCAAAAGAATGTATTTAGGATGAGAGTGTTTATAGAAAGGAAGGAGCATTTCCCACTACTAATCCAGTTTGGGGGCTGGAGCAAGGCCCTAGTCATGTTTTGATATTTCATTTAGGCATTTTGCATACAGTTCATTGATTGATTGATTTATTTATTTGATACTATTAAAGTTAATGCAGATGCACAATATGAACACAAATTTATACAAGTACGTGCAATCAGTTCCTTTTTGGATATACTGACAGCAGTTCTTTAACACACTGAATGTGATCGCCTTCTGCAGCCAAATGCAATGGTGTACTGCCAGAATTGACCTACATGTAATGGTGTAAGATTACATGAGTCTGAGTCAGTGCAGTGTTCAAGCTACAAATAGTTGTCTGCAATCATGAATACAGTGCTGCTTTTTTGGCTCCCAAATTAGTCTTTACACAATTCATGCTTATGCTATGATTGTCAGTCTACCTTTTAACTTGCTTGGGGTTACACAAGCATATTTACATGTAATGCATTTTTACACTGATGCACTTACACTGTACCAGAACTAAGCCTTATACTCTAAAATCAGGTCCATTGCAGCTTATCATGAGACCAACATAAATCAGTCTCTAATAGTGGTCAAATGTCTTTAATTCAGATCTTTAAATGGCCCTATAATAACAAACGGCATTGCCATATACATGTGTATCCACAGCTGCTGAATACAATGACTGTTGTACATGAACATTTCATTAAGTAAGATAGTTGGGTTGCCTCTGAATACATGATGATAAATTGAATACTTCCCAACAATATAAAGGCATCGTTTCAATAATGAAATGTTTTCAGCCATGGAACTGATTATACATGTACCTAGCAATGGAATCGTGTTGATGTCTTTCCATAACCGTCAAAAATTCTCTATGAACTAGTTCTAATTTAGACTATCCTTATGATTTTACATGTACATATATGATGGGATACTCAATTTGAATTTGCAAGTAATTCTGACAAGAGCTTCCTAGTTTTGATTTTCCTAGAAAGTAATGCCATACAACATTGTATATGCACATTCAGTCTTTTTATTTTTCTTCTCGATTTTGTTTTGGAATTTGTTTTTATGATATCGTTAAAGTGATTTAGGACATGAGTCAGTTTTTCTCTCCCCAAATTACGCATTGACTTTTATTGACAATTTTCAGCAGAACTGTAGGTAATGGAAAGGACATCATTACTTGTAATACAAAATTTGCAGTGATACTAAGGCAAGGTGATGAGTTTAGTGGTATCTTTTGCGAACAGATATGCAAAAAGTACATGAGCTTGTGATTTATTTTCACTTGGGCTATGTGGAAGGTATCGAAACCTACGTTAGTAGGCCTAGGGATTTGATGTATCACAAATACGAATTAGCAAAACACCCGATCCCACTATGATCCCAGTACTGATCCCACTATTGCCACTGTTCTATAAATCAATTGGACTTCAGTGAGCGGGAGAGCTGTCAAATACCTACAATGTAGTAAAACAGACCTTTTAAGCTCAGACCAAATCATTAATATAGTTTCTTTTACTTCTTCTTCATGATCTGAATTAAGATAAGATTTGCTCGGATATGACTGCACAATTGAAGAATAATGTTAGCGGTCATGCAAAAGCACTGCTCAGTTGGATTTGTTTTATTATTTTCGTAGTGAGAATTATGCTTGACACAAATTTCAATCTTTAGCGACTTAGCTTTGCTCATAATAGCCCACAACAGATTTTTACCAGACTACACAGTTGCTTAAAGCGCTCTTGGAGCCACACAAGTTAAGCAGAGAAGGCACAAACAGGAAAGAATAGACAGAGCAGTGTGGGAGGAGGAGGACCAGAGAAGGAGAGAACAAGAAAGAAAGGAAAAGCCAAGGTGGCAAAAATGAAGGCAGATTCTTGACGAGGGCAGAAGACAGTGGATCTGATAAACTCATCAAAAGCCATAGTACAAGAGCAGCTGTTAAATACATGTAGTTAGACCCCATCTATCTGTGAATAGGTAAAGGAGAGAAAGACAAGACCAGTCTGGAAGCAGGATAGCTAGCAAACGATTGCTTAAAAGCTAGAGTGCAGGCTAGCATGGATTGATATCCAAATTGTTACATTTTTTGGTATCAATACTTTTATATATTAATATAAACACTGACAGCATTGTTTATAGATTTATCATGCATCCATGGCAAGTGTTTATTTTTTCTATTGTGATCTTGGATTTAAATATTATAATAATCTGGCTTTGCAGTTGCAGAGCAGCAAGTACAAGCATCTACCAGATACTGAACCTCACCCTAGTTCACTGCAATGCCAGAGCCTTGCTATCCTGTGCTAGGTTTCAGCATTCAGAGGTTGAGGGCTGAAAATGTTATGTGTGTGGGTGAGTTTTCTTTCTTTTTTTGTGTAGTCTAGGTGGTAGGTATATAAAATAATAATTAAAAAAATAAAAATAATGGTAGATATAGTTAGCATTTTGGTGGGTAGTCTATAGGAGAAATACCTCGGCGTATACTTGTAAAGCTATGGCATTAGCAACTAGTATGGATGTCACTGACGTGTGTGGCATTGACCTATTGTGCTCTGGCATAAAAGGAGGCATTGAAAGAGCAGTACATGCCATGTGGTAATTGTATGAAGGGGGGGGGGCTTGTCATCAATGCACTTGGAGATCTGGCCTTAATAGCATTCAGGAATGTGATAAAGTAGCTAATTGTGAAGGAGGCTAACATCAGAGATGGTACCCCAGCCCTGATTGCGGACATCAGTACTAGAGGTCTTTGGCAACCTCAGACAGTAGCCTTGCTTGATGTGCGAGTAGTAGACACCGATGCACCATCGCACATACATCGGGAACCCAGTTGCAGTACTTTCCTCAGCAGAAGAAGAGAAGAAACGGAAATACAACAGTGCAGCTGAAGCACGTCGAGCATCTTTTACCCCTTTAGTTGTTTCTTCTGATGGAATGCTGGGTAGAGAGGCGGATTTCTTAGTAAAAAGTCTAGCCCAAGGCATAAACATTAAATGGGAGAAACCACTGGGGCAGGATAGCTGCATGCAAAGCTGTCTTTTGCAATATTTCGAGCAACAAATCTTTATTTGCATGGTTCTCGCACCAAGTGGAGAAGGAATGGATGATGGTGCTGGGCTACCGGCAGAATTACTGAAATCGAATTAAAACTTCTTTTGTTCTGTCATTTTGTTGTTTATGTTTCCTCTTTAACTGTATATGTTTGTATTTGATTAATAATGATAATGAGAGGAAGACCAGCTGCGTGGGATGTCACTGTAGCCTCACCACTCACCCCTGCTGTGCTGAATGAGGCAGGAATGACTGCGGGTGCTGCAGCTGCTGCTAGCGAGCAGCGCAAGCACATTGCCAATGATCCTAAGTGCCAGGAACTAGGTTGGGTGTGTGTTCCTCTGGCTGTCGAGACGTATGGCAACTGGGGCAGAGAAGCACACTCCACTTTTATCTGTCTGGCCACTCGGCTTGCCATCTGTGTTTCTTTGCCGAAAAGTAAGGTCACTGCTGATCTTTTTGGCAGACTTAGTCTGGTGCTAACTCGTAGCATAGCAAGAGCTATTTTGTCAAGAAGCCTGCCCCTTTCATTTGAGTAGACTATGTCTGAAACATTTTTTTTTTTTTGCCTGTGTCACCTTATTTAGACTGATGAAATACATACAATAACACACAAAACACACACAAACTACTACAGATGCTACTAAATATATATTATATACAAAAGAATAATAGTAATAAAAAAGGAGTCACCAACCCCCCCCCCCCCCCCACTGCAAGCTTTGGTTTGACAATGACCTGATCACCCTCTGGGCAATCAATGGCAAAAAACAGAGCCAATGACCTCAGCTCTACAAAGTGTCACCTCATATCTAATAACACCAAATAGACTGTCTCCTCTGCTGTTTCCCTGGGCCAAGCAATAATAATTCCTATATTTAGCACTTAGTAGAACAGCATTGCATTTATGTTGCTAAATACATGCATAGGAATAATTATTGTATCTCCAATCCCTTATAATTATTTACACCATATTGCCTTCAAATCCTATCAGTATTCACAAGATATAAATACATTCTCTCTGAGAAAGGTAGTGGTCTAATGAAAAACTAAATAGTCGTTTATTTAATGTAATATCCCATCCAAAAAAGCCGGTGTGCTAAATACAGGACTGTTCTGTTTTTATTATACCCTTTTTTTGTTTCCCTGCTTTTTACGCCACTATTGCCTTCAACTGAATCCTATACACATGTACAGTACATGTACCACAAACTTTCTCATTAAGAATGTTTTTTATTTACTTGTTTGAGAATGCTTTTATATCTTGTTTCATCCATTTTTGACTACTAGCATACTGTACAACCCATACGTTTCTACAAGTAACTGTCTTATTGCCTAGCAACACAATGTTTATATTTATGTTACATTTGCCGCTACAGCGCCAAGCTTTATGTACTGCTTTACTCACAGCTCCGTTCGATTCAAAATTTGGTCGCCTCTTAGAGCGTAGCGAGGAAGGGGGGAAGGGGGGGAGGGGGGGGGGGGGGGGGGGGGGCAGAGGGGGAATTATGTCCCCGGGCGCAGGGGGTTACTGAGGGGCGCCAAAATAGACAATTTGCACAGGTAATTATCGCGTTAACGCGAACGGGCCCGGGGGCACCTCTTGAGTCTTGTTAACCAACATCACTATGAAAAAGGTATTGTTATACACTACTGTATAACAGTGTGTATATAGACGTTATTGCGTATACGTGTGTATAACGTCTCAATACGCAGTGTTATACACAGAATACACTGCTAATTGATGTTATACACTAGTGTATAACAGCCTTTTTTACACAGTGTGCATCTGCGCAAACTATTAAATTTATTTCTAATCACCGACATTGATCATGAAGATACGGTATCCAATCGTCACCTCCGTAATCTGTTGAATAAACCCAAGAAACATTGCAGTTCCAACTTCAGGTTATCGCTCGCTGCCATTGTGAGCCTGTTATGCACCGGCTCACAATGGCAGCGAGCGGCTAGCCATTATCGTACAGACAGGTACAGATAGCGCCAGTCATAGAGCGATCCGAGGATAGCTTTGCGGAGGCGGATACTTCCCCAAATTAAATTTCCTAATGTAAACGATTGAATGTACGTGCGAAGGCATATGTTGCTTGCGGAAGCAAATGCAGTGTATTTCATTACTGTCTGTTAATACGAAAGTATCATGTTTTGTGGCTTAAAAAGTGCAAAAGTTGCAAAGCGGCTGGGGCTCCGCTCCAGACCCCTTTGGGTGAACTTTGCATACCCCCTTGCTGGGAGGATCGAGGCCCGGCATATCCCTCTCCGCCCTTGCGGCTGCCTACCAACCCTCGCTGCAAAATCCTAGATCCGCCCCTTTATTTGTAGGGGGGAGGGGGCGCCATTATTGCATCAACCACACTACGCCAAGAAGCTCGATTCAATTCCAGATCAGCTCTATATATAGCTGTTAAGAACAGGTGCCCGCTTTTTTTACGGATATGCTCCGTAGCTCTCACGAGCAGACCCCCGCTTTTGTTCTGTAGCTCTCACGAGCAGGTGCCCCGCCTTTGTTCAGCATCAGTATTGTACCGAATAGATTTTGGTGGTATTCTTCTCGTCGCTTTTTGTTCAGCATCAGTATTGTACCGAATAGATTTTGGTGGTATTCTTCTCGTCGCTTTTTGTTCAGCATCAGTATTGTACCGAATAGATTTTGGTGGTATTCTTCTCGTCGCTTTTTGTTCAGCATCAGTATTGTACCGAGTAGATTTTGGTGGTATTCTTCTCGTCGCTTGGCTCTCCTCTTTTGTTGTCATTTTGAAGGCATTTTGACAAAAAAAACTTTGCTAGCTAAAAGTGGTGATGAAAAATCATATAAAGATTCACAATTCTAATTATACGTGAAACATTGTCATGGGAACTCACTGCTTATTACGTAATGATTACGTATATCAGTTTCATATATACATGTATCTGAAACTACCAGCAGATGCTCTTCCAGGAAATTCTACAGCCATTGGTATAATCGGCGCTCATTAAACCCGTTCCTATCTCAAGTTATACTAACCCGGAAAGAAGAAAAGAAAAACACTATATATGGCCAAAAATTGCGACTGGGATCAAGAACAGTACGAGTGTTTTTGTTCCCTTGGCGAGTTGCGACTGGAAAAAGATCGTCTTTCCATTCCGGTTCGATAGAAACAAAGAGCTACGTATACACTATCCGTATCTCGTGGATCGTGAGTCGTACCACCAACTTTCTCATAGAGAATATATTTTATTTACTTGTTAAATTCTATACTTACATCCTGTAGTGTTGTACATGTAGTCCATAGCACACATAGCAGAAGATAATTGTGAGTGCAAGAAATGACATCATCATTAAATACTGGGAACATGTGCAGTGATACTTACCCACTGTAGTGTTGCACAAGCACACATAATAGAAGAGAAGGAAAACATAAATGAGTGTGCAAGAAATGACACCATCATTAAATTATGCATATACTCATACAACACTGTGAACATGTACAGTGATACGTACCCACTGTAGTGTTGTATATGTAGTCCATAGCACACATGATAGACGGAAGGAAGATATAAATGAGTGTGACATCATCATACATTATACGCATACTCATACAACACTGGTAAAAAAATGATCCTTACATGTATCCACTGTTTGTGTTGTAGTGTTGTAGATATACACATGTAGTCCATAGCACCCATAATAGAAGAGAGGTGAAGTATAAATAAATGACATCATCGTTAAATTATACACATTCTATGTCAGTAAGTGATGCTTACCCACTGTAGTGTTGTACATGTTTACATAGCACACATAATAGAAGAGTAGGAAGATATAAATGAGTGTGCAAGAAATGACATCATCATTAAATTATACACATACTCATACAACACTGGGAAATTGTGCAGTGACACTTACCCCCTGTATTGTTGTACATGTTGTCCATAGTACACATACATGTAATAGAAGAGAAGGACGATATAAATGAGTGTGCAAGAAATGACTTAATCATTAAATGATACACATACTGGAAACATGTGCAGTGATACTTACATCCTGTAGTGTTGTACATGTAGTCCATAGCACACATAATAGAAGAGAAGGAAGATATAAATGAGTGTGCAAGAAATGACACAGTCATTAAATTACACACATACTCATATAATACTGGGAACATGTGCAGTGATACTTACCTTCTGTAGTGTTTTACATGTAGTCCATAGCACACATAATAGAAGAGAAGGGATATATAAATGTGTGCAAGAAATGAGATCATCATTAAATTATACACATACTCATACAACACTGGGAACATGTGCAGTGATACTTACCTCCTGCAGTGTTATACATGACGTACATAGCACACACGACAGAAGAAATAAATGAGTGCTTGTGCCATCCAGCATAAATATACTCATACAACACTGGGAATATTTGCAATGAAACTTACCCACTGTATTGTTGTACATGTAGTCCATAGCACACATAATAGAAGAGATGGAAGATATAATTGAGTGTGCAAGTAATGACATAATCATTAATGATACAAATACTCATATAACACTGCAGTGATACTTACCTCCTGTAGTGTTTTACATGTAGTCCATACCACACATAATAGAAGGGAAAGAAGATATATACCACAGTACATGAGTGTACAAAATGACAAGTTATATACATAACTCATACCAGTTCATACATGTATAATACAACTCAATGACTTCGCTTAGGCCCATTTAAAATGTACATGTACATGTAATAATAAATACGGTAACATTATTTATTGGAACAGATGTAATAAAGTGTATGTACTGTAGTGTTGTTGTGTGGTCCATGTCACAAATAATGGATAGAATGAATGCACAAAAATACATTCACATGACAGTACTTTATGACCCAAGCACAACATGCCAATCATGTTCATGTGGGAACTGTGCAACATTCACTAGCTGCATATCCACATAAACAATGTCTAGCTGGAAAAAGATTTTATAATCATTAATAGGGTATGCTGCTATGTTGAAAACATCATGATGAACGTATTTGGTTTGATATCATTTAATAACTAAACAAACTACTGTATAATGGACATTGTGAACATAACCAAACATGCTTTCACACATACATACACAATGTATCTGTACCAAAATGTGGCATAAAATTTGCTTACTGAACATATATATTCCACACTATTTACATTGGCTCCAGCCTGGACAAGAAGAGTGATGGCTGAGGAGTGCCCATGTTTTGCAGCAAAGTGAAGTGGTGTAGCCTACATACAATAACAGACATACATGTATGACATTCAGTGATTATTGAATGAACATGTTATTGTAATTGAGTGTGCAAAAACTAAATCATTTCACTACACTGAGCTACTCACAAGAAACATCTGCAATATGATACTTACCTTCTGTAGTGTTTTACATGTAGTCCACAGCACATATAATAGAAGAGAAGGAAGATATAATCAAGTGCACAAGAAATGTATACCTAATCATCATTATATATACACATTATTAAACATACACTGGGAACATGTGCAGTGATACTTACCACCTGTAGTGTTGTACATATAGCCCATGGCACATATAATAAAAACGGAAGGAAGATATAAATGAATGTGCATGAAATGACATCATCAATAAAGTACACACAGGGTCATACAACACTGGGAACATGTGCAGTGATACTTACCACCTATAGTGTTATACATGTTGCCATATACATGTACATGTAACAGAAGAGAAGGAAAATATAAATGTACTCATACAACAAGAGCATAATCAGTGATACTCACCCACTGTAGTGTTGTTGTACACGTAACGATGTGTTTTGTAAATGACTGGGCAAAAAATGACGATATCATTCTCAACATAATAGAAGTTCATTCGATCATGTATGTGTTCTGTTGTACTTGACAAATTTCATATTTATTTACAAACTTACATTTGCATGGGATGGACCTCACCATCCCTTCTGCTGACATGATACACTCTGGCCTATGTACATGTACAGGTGCCTTTATTCTGTAGCTACATGTATGTATAATTAATTCGTGAGTTATAATGTATAATTGATTACATACATGTAGCACCTCTCTACTCTATTTTATAGATTGCTCATGCTTTTGTATACTGGAAGAATTTAATTTATTTTACTGTAAATTCCTGTTTGTGTATTGTTTCAATATGTTATTTGGAGAAAAAAATAATTGATTACTTACATGTAGGGCTTGGGTCTGCATGCTAAGCCTATAACATGACTATTATATGGCTCAGCTGACTATCTACAAATTAACTGACCCATTGAATAGGATTAGTTGAACCATCAAACATTTGCTATTGCCTTGTACCCAAGTCTTCAACAGTGATCTTTATTTGTATTATGAGTATCTAATATCAAAAATAAATAAATCATCCTTCAATCTTTTATGACTTTTGAAAGTAAATCACCAAGAATGATTAATTTACTGTCTTTTTAGTACATTTAGTTGTTATGCAATTGTGGTTTCTGGTATGAACATTTACATGTAGCTGGCATATATTATGTTGTGTTGTACAAATCATTAATGTATATCTACAGTAATACAAACTGGTTACAAGACCCCTTTGTGGGACATTCACACAATACAATGTATGTAGCCAAAACTGAGATTGTTGCATTTCCATAATGTATTCTTAATCTGTGCTACATGTATGCATAATAATGCCACATGTCAGCTGTGTTTTCATTTTGTATCAGAGACATGCACATAACTACACAGGTACATACAGCAGTAGTGCACAGTGACGCTAACCACTACTTCTTATAAGTAATGTGCAAACCTCCTCTCCAACTGCATTCACATCAACACCATTGGAATCTATCAGATGTTTGATGGTTTCTGTGTTACCTCTTACACATGCTTTACAAAGCTGCAGGGAAAAAAATACATGTAGCTCCAGCCTTTGAATTCTAGTATGATCATAGCCTTTTATTATCTTGCATTATAGGAAAAAAATTTGCAAGCAGTGTAACATACACGTATGAAACACTAGGTGTCCACAAATGAATGCAATGTCTTTAAATCAGTATAACTTAGGATTGAAATTGATTAAACACTTGATTTCATTACTAAATATAATTATATATATTTAATAATATATAATTATAATTATATATTATTATTACATGTACATCTGTTAGGCAAATATTAACAATCTATAAGTAGCTGTATCAAAACCCTCATAAATCAAAATTATCAAAGCCCTCTGTTATCAGCACATGATGGAAAGCTGGTTAAGTGTGCTGTGATTAATAAACACAGGGTCAGGCATCACCTTGCTATGTGAAGACATGGATAAAGAAGTTCAACAATCCCCAAAGATATTAAATGCTCAGGTTCGCTCATTTGTGGCTGCCAATGGAGACAAGTTGGAGTTGGTATGGCAAGCAATGTGTTGGATGTCTGGCCTTTGAATGTGAACAATGCCCTTCACCCTCGAGGCAGACTAGATGTGGATTTTATTATTGTCTGTAAGTGGACATGAGGAACATTTGTATTCAATATTACCTCCTGGCAAAAGAGTCCTTGATGAGTCTCGTATTTTTCTCAGAGCTGCTACCATGGGTGTCATGGTGAAACTTTAACAAAACTTATGTACACCCTTGCATAACAGTGACAGACTTATTAGGCAGAGCCAAGCGTGAATGGGGAGGGGTCAGCCAACTGAGCAGCGAAAAGGCGCAATTTCAGTGACCTGTTTGAACTTAAGGTACGACCCTCCCACATCACATGGTTTGCCCAACTCCTGTGACATTAGTAATGTACTTATATAAGAGCTTACGAGCTTTTATGATGTGGTTTGTATCAAATTGAATGCAAGTATTACTCACCCTACCCCTAATAGATGACCAACCTATGTACAGTGACCAGCATACATTGTATCAGCCGATGCACACACACCCAGCTCTCCAGGAGGAGGGCGACTTGATAATCCTTAATACAGTTTAAACTAACAGTGGCTGACATATGGGGTGGGGCAAGTTAATGGTATTGGCTCAGGGTTACAGGCATAGGTTGTAGTCAGGCTAGACCTTAGCAGTTGTGCTGGCAGACTGGCACACATGTACAGAGGACTGGATGGCTAAGGAACAATCACCCCCTCCCATCCACCAGTGTTTCAAAAGAAATTAGGGGCAATAGCTGTTGCTTGCTAGCTATGGTTTGGTAATTGAAATAGACATCACTGGCATGCAATCAATTTGAAGTTTAGCTTACAAAAAATACTACCCAATCAATTGGAATGATATTCATAATACTTCGATGATGCTTTGTGAGCTTCCAATATACATGTACATGTATTTTATGATCACAAAATTTCAAAATGCAATCCTAATACACCACCATTTTGGCCAAAATTGATTACGAAAAGTATCTATGAAGCAAGGAGATTAAAGTTGAATACAAAAAACAATAAGGTATAATAATATACTTTTAGGCTCAACAAGAAAAAAGTGTTATTTCTATGCCCTGTACTAATATACTTTTTCCTGCTTATGTTACCAATACTGCCAGCATTTATTAAAATTATTACAAAACAGTGTGTGTTCGATTGTGAGTGTGTGTGTGTGTGTTGTGTGTGTGTGTGTTGTGTGTGTGTGTGTGTGTGTGTGTGTGTGTGTGTGTGTGTGTGTGTGTGTGTGTGTGTGTGTGTGTGTGTGTGTGTGTGTGTGTGTGACCAGCATTATTTCCTATTGTTTGTGGTGGGAAAAGGACTGTAAATGTTGTGGTAAGTTTATAAAATGCTCCTGCATGAGGGATGCAGCTGTATGTCCTCAGAAGAGTATTGAAATGTGAGTGGATAGTTTCCATAATGCCAAAAGCCATTTTGGCCATCTTTAGCTCTACATGTATGGGATGGAAAAATAACATATGATGAGTTGAGTGATCATCATTTTCGAAAGGCGTTAATATGCACAGCCAAATGCTGTCTACAATCTGAAACAGATATGAAATGGACATCAGCCTGAGCCAGGTATGATAGCAAGTGACAATGTGATCCAGAACTACATGTACATGTACATGTATACAGCAAACAGAATGATGGCACATTCTGGTACATGAAATAAAAAAATATATGCTCAGACAATATGTTCCAGACTAGCGATCATAATCTTGTCAGTATTTAGAAATTATGTACCATACATACTAAATATTTAACATTGCATATAAATTGGCAGCGTTGGAAATTTTACCAAATGAACATGAGGTTGAGCATCATTTGTTTTGGATCATATACCAACCAAAAAAATGTGCATGGAAGATGGCTAAAAGTAGCAAAGGGTAGATCAGTGCAGGCTGGTTGACAGAAGATCTGCATTATAGAGATACAGGACTAGACTATAGTACGATGCTGAAAGTCTGATGGCCAACAGGGCTACAAAATACCACTGCAAAGAGGTTTGTATAAGCTGGGCTAATATTACCATTCTCCTTCTGATGTTGTCTAGCTATTAACAAGTTAGTCCCCGTTCTTCTACACTATATATATAATCTCTTTTAATGTTCCTCCCTTATCCCATGTCCCTAATCAAATGATCTCTAGTTTGTACTGTTGGACAAGCTGAGAGCCTCCTATGGCAACAGCAGGTGGGTGTGCCCGCTGTCACCTCAGACGAGGCTTACATGTACATGGCTCCCTCACAAATGTGACCATTTACCAACCTGGAGCAGCAAGGTATGCACATTTATCCCAGTGTAATAGTCCTGGGCTCTCATCTGCTTAGACATCAAGGTGCTTAATCAGGTTTCATTGGGAGACGTATGACTACTCTCAGCAAGTTGTTGCAGTGCGGGATACCGTATAACGTATTGCTTGATAGGGCAGACAAGTTTGGTTATTGACTTATTCTTATATCTTAGGTGCTGTATGGAATTTTAATTTTGCAACACATGTACATGTAGCTTATTAAGTTGTAAGATCATGCTGTGGTGTGCCTTATTTGGGTTACAGTCATATGATGCTGCAAGGCCCTTTGTGAACCGAGTGCGACTGTCTCCTGTTTTCACCAAAACACACTACACCTGCATGTATGCTGAACGCCAGTTACTTTTGCATGCTCACTACTGGATGACACTTCTTTCTTATGTAAATGATATTACACACTATTTTGTACACGTACATATGTAATTCATCATTGTCACCCTTGATGGATTACAAATGTAAAAATAGTGCATAAAATAACTCTTACAACATAACATGTGCAGCAAAATTAAAATTCCATACAGCACACTCAGTATTTTTGCGGCTATTTGTAACGGCTACCATATTCCAGTAACATCGAGTACGTCAGAAAGAAGCTTTTCAACGATGAGACGAGAAAGATTTAATAACTGCTTCATCTTGCATGAGCTAGCAGAATGCATTAATCCGGAGGTAGTAGCCAAGGAATTTATATCACGATATGATCAACGAGTTCGCAACTTTAGTATATTTCCAATGCATCCCATGTGTGTATATACGCGTGTATGTGTATGAATATTATTATCTTTTTTACCACCACTGCCCTCGGCCCCCCCCCCCCCCCCCCAAATAGACACCGCCGCCCCTGCCATATACATGTATATGATAATATAATCAAATATGATTTAGTCAGTGTAGCAAAGTTTCTTCCGTTTCCTCCAAGACCCCGATAGAACAGCGAGAATACAGCGCTCCGCCAAACCCCTAACCTGGGTCTGGAGGGATACCCACCCGACCACACCCACATCCGTGCCCATGATCTGCCACCGCTGGCTATGTATCAAAAAATTCAAACCCCGCCATTTAGGGCCAAAAGGGAAAAGCGCAATTATAATTAGTTGGTCCTTATTCTAAAGAAGCTGCGCGAAGCAAACCGGCGCGGATATTAAACTGCAGACTCTTAAAATAAATAATTTGATAACTCCAAACAATCCGATACCGTTTGAATCAAAATGTAATGAACCACACACAGGGCTATTAAGAATAATAATGACCTTTACCTGCTTACCTCGTTAATACTGGTACACGTACTCCCGTCAGCCATTTGCGGTTAATCACTATAGTTTATTTAGACATACATGCATAATAATCTATGGTCATACGTACGTGGGCAGCGACGAGCGATCTCCCACTTCCCGCCTCCAGCCTTCAGTCTTCTACATTAATTTATCATGATGTGATCAATCTGGGTATCTAGTTGATTCGCTATCCTCTCACCTTGGCAGGGCGACCCTTTGGTCACCGATACTGATGCGACCCGCCAATTAATTTACATTGAGCTATTGCGCCTAAAATTCTATGTGCAAACATGTAGTTGTCTGAGAAATGTATTACTCAGGTGTGTTTTAAGACTGACAGCCAGTCTTAAAACACACCTGAAAAAATATTTTTAAGCGTACCCAGTGCATGGCTATACATGTATATATTTTTAAATGGCTGCCGAAGGAAGCGTTTATTCATACACACAGACGTTACCGCAGAATTCTAAATGTCTAACACATGATTAATTGTACAATCCTACAATGTCGTTTCTATGACAACGGTTACGCGTGGCGCTGAGCGCTAGAATTGAAAACCCGGATGATTAAGAAATCATCTTTCGCATGTTTCTGCTTCTAGAATACCCATATTTAACCAAATATACATGTAGGTGTAGCCAGTACTAATAATTACCAGAGCATATCTCTATATTACATCCATACATCATTACATGCAAACAAAATGAACCACAACTTTGAACGTTACATACATGTACAAACGTTTTAAATATTCGGTCATGCAAGGCCTATGAACAGCCGATTAGTTTCATCTTTGAGTATAAAGTTCCCACAAAGAACAGCCGCATTGAATACCCCAGCATTGCCAGAGAATTGCAGCAACTGCTCCGTGTTAGACATCACAATATTGTATTAGATTTTATAACATATAAAATCATTTCGTATTTGGCAACCCCTATGCATTGAAGACAATCTCATACCGACAGCAATGTATACAGTACACAAGTGCACAGTGAGCTAATGCTAGATGGAGGTCCCTCAATGCCTGCGTCACATCTTCCCCAGTGACCATTCCATCATGGTCCATCTGTGCCATGAGCAGGCCCCCACTACCTCCAGAGGCACTCACCTCAAGTGCCCCAAAAGGCCTCCTCCTCCTCCCCATCCCCCTCAGCTTCCACAGGTGTGAGAAGCTTGGGAGACAGCCACTGCCTCAGGGGTGGAGGCATGTTGGACCTCTTCAGGAGACCTTCCTGTCTCAGTGTGGTCTGTGTGGCAGGCAATGAGAAGGGTGTGTGCGTGTGCACGTTATTACCAATGTAGGGGTAACAAGGGTACATGCATGTGCATTGTAACTCTAACCTTGCCTCACCCCCCCCCCCCCCCCCCCCCCCGCCCCCCTACAACATGTACATACATGTATAGCACAATGACTTGCAAATTTTCTACGTAAGTTACCCTGAGAACGAGACTAGATTTGTTAACTCATCGCCTAAGTACCTTTCCTTCTACGGGGAACTTAACTACACTGACAGGTAAATAAAATCATTCTCTGTGAGAAAGTAAGTTGTAAATAGAATTTTGGTGTAAAAAGGAAGGAAACAAGGGTCTTATATTAATAGTCCTACGTAGATGTATTTTAAGCAGGCACACAATCAACATACATTAATATCTTAAAAATGTGCTAAATAATATTTTCCCTCATTGGACCTCTTTTCCTTCCCTTTTCAACCCTATTGCTTTCAAATCCTATATATCACCAACTTTCTCACAGTGAAAATTTTATCAACTTTACCAGGCTCGTTTGATTGCTTTTTCCTAATTAACTGCTGGATGCTTTTAACTGTCAAGTTTAATCTTAAAAGGATTCCAATATGCTATAGTAGCGAAAAGAATACACCGGCTAAGGTCTTGCGAAAGTCAGCCCCCCCCCCCCCCCCCCCCCCCCCCCTCTAGTCTTGGCCCCAGACCCAACGGACGCAGCTGCGGATGGATTACATCACAGCTACGCGCGTAGCGGTGATGTAATCATAGATATTATAATATCTATGATGTAATCCATCCGCAGCTGCGTCCGTTGGTTCTGGGGCCGAGACTACGTGCCCCCCCCCCCCCCCCCCCCCCCCCCCCCCCCTCGCTCTGAAATCCTAGATCCGCCCCTGATTTGACGTTAGATCGCGGGGACATGTCACAATGACAATTGACATGGCGCGGCTCAAGCGCAACGGGCATCATTGATCGAGGACACACTGAGTCACTGACACAGTACTAACAGTAGATCATTGATAATAATGCTTCTACACTGACGTCTTGTAGGTGGGCGTTAGAGGTTGCGTCACGTGACTGATGCCTCGCATAAATATTAATTATCTCCAGTATTATGGAATGTTTGTTAGACTACAAAGAAGAAGCACAGCTTTGCCTGGACGAGATTGCGTACGCTTTGAAAGATGGTCAACTGAGCAGTTCTCTCCCGAGTGACTCACACTGTGCCTTCGTTAACTTAACCACTCGAGAGGGATTGACTGTCTGTGTTCGTCTCTCGTCGGGAGGCTTTCGGGTAAGTGTTAAAGTGACAGCACACTTATGTCTGCATTTAATTACGGTAGGGGTTCGTGATAACTGGCAGCTGAGAACTGGGGCGGACGTACGACGTACAGGGGAGGAGGGGGGTGTATATGGAGGGGTCCAATGGGCGCATTTACTAGTATGTTGTGGTGCTTTTAAGCGTCCTTTGTCCGGCGAGAGCGATTCGCCTAACTCCCATGTCCATTGGTGGCCCGAAAGCCGTCACACCTGCCGCTCATACCCAGGCTCCTCACAGCCCTAGAAACTCGCAAATACATGTAGATAGGCCTATTTTAAAAAAACTTTAACTTCAAATATTGTTTATAAGTATAGCTGTTCAACAATCACATAGTCACTTACATATAATAACACAATCAGCTATTATCCCTAGAAACCTGCAAATAGAATAAAAAATAGAATAACATTTTTCTATGGAAAGGTAGCATCCAAAGTCTTACATGTACACACGTACACACACATACACATGAAAGCAGGAACCAGGATTGTCCTAGCATTGGACCTATTTTCAACGTCATATTGAAAATAGGTCCATTACTGCTGATAAATGTCTACCAAGATCAAAGGTTAGGGGGACCGTATGGCAAGTTGGTGGAGGTCAGGTAAAGTGGTATGTGGTGCCTCACAGCAGTTAAATTTTATCCAACAAATAAATTTTCATCCTACGCTGATTGACAAATTGTAGAAATTTTCGCACATGTGCATTTTAGATGTGGTGCGATTTATGCTAAGCTGCCTCATCAAGCATGTTGTAGAATATAGTGTAACAGTCACAATCATGTGCACGACATATAATACCTAAAGAGCAGGGTCATTCTATCTGAGTAAAATGATACTGTTAGGCAATTAAGCACACCCAATGAATGGTATTATTCAGAATGGTTGGGGGGAGGGGGTGAGTTAAACAACCTCCAAATCCCCACTACCCCCCCCCCCCCCCCCCCCCCCCCAGATCCGCTACCATTGAACTTTTGCTACTGTGGTCTTGAAATTGGACAATCTTTCCCCTCACTTTTCTATAGCACACTCAGGTCTATACACATCTCATTTCACCAATGCAATATGGTTGGATTTTGCTATACAACACATACATTAAATATAAGAGATTTGTAAATGTAGTTACACTGGACAACTTCACAACTCAGTGCTATATTCCTGATGACAGTCTTGTTAAAAAACTTTAATTCCATATTGATAGCTAGTACTTCTTAATTTTTTTTCAAAATGTGAATACATGTACACCTGTAACAGGGTCATCTCTTGAGCCTATGCATCAGCTTGTCCATCATCTACTGCATCTTAAAAACGAAGAAAGCTGCTCATTAGTGTTGTAATTACATGTATCTGACTACTCAGGGAAACTTTCTTATGCTAAGATCATACAGCTATAGAAGTCCAGAACCTGTTTCAAACATGTTTTAGTTCATTTGCTCTCCTGTAGTTGATCGATAGAAATGAGTGTATTAAACAGCTCCTTAACCTATTTTGGTGAAGAATATGCCCTACATGTATATATGGGATGGTACTTGTATCATCCTATAGCTACTGCCTCTACACTGCCTATACAGATAGTGCTAAAGATTGCATTCACTAGTTACATGAATGCTTCAAAGGATAATTATAGGAGGATGCTCAAGATGAAAATTAGAATCTTCAATACAAGTAGTTAGAGAGGATAAAATTATACAAATAGAAACCTACATGTATATATAAGTCACTTTTGTATCAGAGTATTCATGCACTATAATATAATACCACTTAAATAAATGTACATGCATGTACCAAATATATGAGTGCAGTGTGGAAAATAACATTCCAAATTTGTCCTGACACAATGTCAGGCCATTACAATATTTGACCTGACATGTTATGAAATTGGTCAGACATTATTTTATGTACATGAAATAGCATTGAAAAACATTAAAAATCAGTGCATTGCATCAGCTAAGTATTACACATATATGTTATCTCTGATTGCATGTTCGACACTTATGTGCTTAGTGCTCGAGTGTATAGTTTGTAACACTCACTCGTGCATAGACTTGTGCTGAGTTGCTCAAGAACTTGCCCGCATGGACTTGTGCGTACACTTGCTCATGGACTTGCGCATTTGTACGTTGATACGTGCATGAGCCTGTCAGACCGGATACTAGCATTTAAACTTTTAATAGGCGGTCTGGACGAGAGTTTTCACATGGTGGGCTTGACGCAAATGACTCTGTTATATTTGGAATCTTGAAAACCAATGGAGGCGCTTAGAAAGCAAGTGTATACTGTTGCTCCGAGAAAAGAAATACATGCAATTAGCACGCGTGCACAAAATCGCGAGTCGCTATATCGCAGCCACTCGTGCTCAATTGATACTTTGCGCAGTCATCATTACCGCACATGCGCAAAATCACCCGGACAAGTTGCAAAATTGATCGGAAAATATCCAATGTCTGTCTGTTATCCGAAACACTGTGAGTCCCTCCTATAAGTGCATGCGCATGCACTTGCATTCATCATTGCCTGGTGTGAAGTTGCGAACTGAAGATGGACAAGATCGAAGCTACGCGTTCACAATGGTTTAATAAGGAACAGCAGCAGTGGTGGTGTCCTTTGTCAGAGGGCTCACCAAGGGTCCATCACATGTAGAATCCACGTTGGATGGTGAGTCCAATTAACTTCCTCTCATTTAGCATGGACTAGTTGGTCTAACTTTAAGAGTTGCCCTACATGGTCTCTCGTGTGTGAACTGCAGCAGGTCGACCAGCAGTCTCTCATAAGCAAGTTGACCAGCGGTCTCCTGTAAGCAAGTTGACCAGTGGTCTCTCGTAAGTAGGGTGTGTAACCGATTTTCAGGTTTTACAGGTTAATCGATTATTCGCGATTACCTATTCGGTCGACTATGCATTTAGTAGAATAGCAGGATACCGATTTCAGAATTTCCTTTAGTCGAAGAAACCGATTCTGTTTTTCTTAGTCACGATTAGTCGATATTCGTTTCCTTCATATGCAAAAATCGGTAGAAAATTGATTACCCCTTTTTATATGACCTTTAATATCTATGCCTGTACAAAGGCTTACTAATATAACGGGTTAATCGGTAAAAAGAAACATTGTTGATTTAATCAACACCTAGTCTGGGGACCCGGCACTGCTCGCGCAGTGGGCATGGCAATTTAATACGCTCGCACTTTCTAATCAAACGGGTTGCGCGCTACGTACTCTTTTGCACAGGTGACAGGTGTCCAAATACTTAGGTACACCAGAGGCTGGCTCTTTTCCAGATGTTCGGCCATGACATTTTGAATATCGTACATGTCTTGATTGGCATAGCGTGGAGCGCGCGGTGTTCCATTATGAGATTTCATCAAATTATTGAGGGTCATGCTGTTCGAACAATGGATTATAACTGACAATGGCGGCGGATGGGAATTTCAGGCATTTTGTACCTGAAAGAAACATTCGAGCGCAATCTTTAGAAAAATACGGTAGTCATTTTCGTTTTATATCTCAATAAGCTAAAAATCTTATTTGTCCCTGCCCATGCTTAGTAGTGTGTTGGTAGCGATGCCGAGCGAACAAACAAGAACGTGTTTTTTGGTGAAAATTAAAATGCTTGAAACGTTTATAATCCACCGCCATCGAATCATTCCGGTGTAGTGGAATGTACCTCGTTCGCAGTCCCTATGTATACGATCGTATAGCTCACGTGTACATGTGTAAATTAATGATTTAACTGAGTAAGCAGCTTATAAGCAATACAACTGGTTATACAATGTACGCGTGTAGGCTAAGACTGGAGAAACTGTGATTTATCGTGTTAATATCAAAAATCGGGAAAACCTGGAAAAACCTAGGTAATCGTTGGCAAATTAGTAGTGCATTAATCGACAAAATCGATTTAATGTTTCTAATAACCGATTTGCAAGTTGCTATAAACCTGAAAAATCGATTGGACTTTTTCTCATAGTCGAAATAATCGATTTTGATTTATGAAAAAGGTTACACACCCTACTCGTAAGCAAGATGACCAGTGGTCTCCTGTAAGCAAGTTGACCAGCGGTCTCCTGAAAGCAAGTTTACTAGCAGTCTACTGTACGCAAGTTGACCAATGGGACGAGGCTCCTGTAAGCAAGTTGACCAGCGGTCTCTCGTAAGCAAGATGACCAGAGGTCTCCTGTAAGCAAGTTGACCAGTGGTCTCTCATAAGCAGGTTGACCAGCGGTCTCTCATAAGCAAGTTGACCAGCGGTCTTCTGTAAGCAAGTTGACCAGTGGTCTCTCGTAAGCAAGATGACCAGTGGTCTCCTGTAAGCAAGTTGACCAGAGGTCTTGTAAGCAAGTTGACCAGCGGTCTCCTCAAAGCAAGTTTACTAGCAGTCTACTGTACGCAAGTTGACCAATGGGACAAGGCTCCTGTAAGCAAGTTGACCAGCGGTCTCTCGTAAGCAAGATGACCAAAGGTCTCCTGTATGCATATTGACCAGTGGTCTCTCATTAGCAGGTTGAGCAGCAGTCTCTCATAAGCAAGATGACCAGCAGGATCACATAAGCAAGTTGACCAGTGGTCTCTCTTAAGCAACTTGACTAGCAGTCTCTCATATGGATATTACTAAGTTGACCAGCGATCTCTCGTAAGCAAGTGGCATGTCGACCAGTGGTCTCTAGTAACATGACTGTTACCAAGTTGACAAGCGGTCTCGTATGCCAAGTTGACCAGCAGTCTCTCATGTGGTTACTGGCAAGTCAACCAGCAGTCTCTTGTATGGATGTTACCAAGTTGACCAGCGGCCTCGTATGGATGTTACCACGTTGACCAGCGGCCTCAGTATGGACGTTACCGAGTTGACCAGCGGTCTCATGTGGATGTCACCGAGTTGATCAACGGTTCCCTCTTGTATGAGCATGATGAAGTGTGCTGTTGAGCATTTATTTTCTATGGTGACGGCTCGAATGTTAATTCAATAACATGCTGTGCATATAGATATTGGTGCATGGATGAATTTTATATGGTGACAGTGGAGTGTTAATTCAATAATTTAAATATTGGTGCATTGGTAAATTCCCCTAGACTCCCAACTCGGTATACTGCCAGTTGCTATATTATATGTACATGTAGATGCGATCCCAACGTTTACAGTGGGCAATGAAGGGCTGTGGGCTGTGGAGGACACTACTCTATACAACGAGGTGTTTGTAGGTCATGCTCGCATTATTTATACACAATTTAAATCATGTTCACAATGCCTTAGTGAGCACCACAGCAGTGAGGCATGCCCCTACATGGCAGTTTTTTGCCCTCAGTGGCAGTACCAGACGCAGGCCCAGCGACCTGTTATATCCCAACCGGCCGGGGCCATTGAAGCCTGCAGAAAGTTTAATGAGAATCACTGCTTCAAGCACTGATGCAAGTAATCGCCATGCATGTCTGATATGTGACCAACCACATCAGGCAGCAGAGTATAGGCTGGGTCAATCCGGCAGATCCCGCTCTCCAGGTCGTGGGTGGGGTCGATACTAACACATTGGTGGAAGTTTCATAAGTACATGTAACAGTTGCCATTTCATGGATGCAATTACAATTGAAAAAAAGAGACCATTGAAACATCAATACAGTTGTGTATGGCACTTTAACTAGTTAGCTGCTCCGCCACAGTGGTGTGACTTTGCACATAAATGGTGAGGTATACATGCTGCATGTTGGCTGTTTTTTCAACTCAACCAATGATTATATCACTGATTGGTTAAACAATTTATTATTTTTGATCTTACAATGTACATGAATGTATAGAATGTTCGAATGTAAACATATAAATTGTTTAACAAATCAGTGATATAATCATTGGTTGTGTTGAAAAAACAGCTGACATTCAGCATGTATACCTCACCATTTATGTGCAAGGTTACACCACTGTGGCGGAGCAGCTAACTAGTGCAACACCCATAAATCTATATGAAGGATCTCGTGGAGCAAGAAGCTAGAGCACCTAGTAATGGTAGAATGGGTAGCATCCCTATTGCAGTCAAAGAGCTAATACCCATCATTCTGGCAGCTACTATGTGCATGGGGCCTGTGCTGGAAGGGTTCTTTCATCACTTGCTATTGCTACAACGTGGTAGCTGTTTCAGCAGTTCAATTCTGCTCGTGCCGACAGCAACACATAATGCACTTGTGTTGGCTGTTTTTTATTGAGGCCAGGTGTCATTTCCAGTTGAGGTGTGTGCACATCCCTGATCACCAGAATGTCTGTGCTGATGATCTGTCGCGAAATTGCTTACCTTCCTTTTTTGCTAAGATAACCAAGGCACACTCACTGCCATCCCCAATCCTTCCAACTCTGCTGGAGCTGCTAGTGTTGCAGGAACTGGACTTCCTCTCGCTTAGGTGGACCCATCTGTTCGAAGATACTTTCAGAGCGGCTGAGCTATCACCACACAACAAACATATAACTCAGGAGCACAGCATTTTCTCCATTTTTGTGAAAGCCACTCAGTGCATTGCCCATTCCCTGTATCAGACTGTTTTGCGGCATGGCTAGCTGATAGAAAACTTTGTAACACAACAATCCAAACTTACCTTGCCATGGTACGTAGCATTCAGATCTCTTTAGGGCTGCCGGATCCTAGAGACCAGGTTGCAGGGACACGACCAGATGATCAAAAGCGTATAAGGCTTCCAATCACCACAACAGAAGCTTCATCAACATTGGGATCAGCGTATGGGCAACGACAAGTATCTGTTGTATAGTATGTATATCAATCAGTGACATGTGCATACACATGTATCTTGTATGACTGCACGATAAGTGTATATAATGCATGTACATGTATAGTATGTATATCAATCAGTGACATGTGCATACACGTGTATCTTGTATGACTGCACGAAATACAATATTGTGTTTCTTGTTTCATTACATTCTCTCAACTCTCCTCTTAGGTGGTGGGTATGGGCTATGATAGGAATGACATGCCAGAAGATGATACTATGGCATATGAATCAATATATTCGCTACTGTCAGCTATCAGCCCAAGCTACATGCAGATCTTCAGTGAGGCTGTGGCTAACAAATTGAACCAACTCACTAACACTGACAGCTGATATACATGTACATTTATATTATAGTTTTATATTGATAAAATACATGGACCAATGGATTCTTAGAAACATTGTCCTTCAAATTGCATTGGATGTGCTAATGTTTGCTTGTACCATGCACCTTATCCAGTGTTATATTTAATTAGGATGGAATAATTTATTGATGTATCTCAAGTTGTGTTGTTAGGGTTAAAAAAAAGCAGACCATTTTGAACCTTCATAGCCCTTGAAACACGGGATCAGGCCTCAGAAGAAAAAGTCTTTGAATGTACATGTTATATATATATAATAAAGACATACATTTACATGTACATGTACTGTAATTGCACTTTTGTGTGCTATCTGTATAGCTTGCTGCATTGTGTACAATATCCAATAACATGCATATTTGGTCGACACATGATTACATGTACACTCAGTACCAAACACTTGTTGGTATCTGGTTTTAACTACATGTAAATTGGAATGTCAAATCGTAATGGTTTCTCCTGCATTTCATCAGAATTTTAGCATACATTTGATGTCTGCAAAATAGGATAGCTCTCTTAATTATTCCTGGTACATGTTTGTATTTCTAAATAAAGTGTTAAATTTTATGATCAATGGTTAACTAATCAGTTTAGAGAGTGTAAAAATAAGTGTTCAACATCAGGGAGAATTGACCTACAAAGCGATAGCCATTACCCTTCAGTGTATAGTGAATTTTGGTGAATTGTGTCATTTAATAATTGTTTCAATTAATCCACTGCTAGCTCTGTAAGCATGTATACATGTACCATAAAATTAAAGTTATCACTACTGAGCTACAGTTAGCAACAGCATGCATGTATATCCAGACAGTAAATTGACCCAGTGCACCCTTGGCAAGACGGATATACAGTTTTGCATTTAATTGTGCAAAAGATTTACCTACCGGCGTGAAATGCAAACATCAGAATATATAGTAAGTGTCCAGTACAGCTTGGCTTTGGATTTGTATTTATATACAGATACACACTGTAAGTCAGGTGCTTGCGTGCATGTAGAAACATCCCTACAGGCTACAGCTATACATGCAGAGATGCACTGGTCGCTGTAACCATAACACATTACCATACACACACCATGCAGAATGTATATTCGTGATCAGTGGTGAAGCCAGATTATATACGTATCTAGCCATCTTTACCTCTAAGAATCAAAAGTCAATCTTACATGCACCCTGCATGCCCTTTGAAGCATCGTATTATAAATGATTAGGAGGTTTAATTGCTCTACATGTGGCATTTTAAAAAAATGTTGCTCAGTTGTGTTCACGAGGTTACAATGCTACAAGTGTATTGCAATCTATAATATATTGCGCAATAAGTAGATCAGTATAAGGTTTTGAGCTATCGGTAAGTGTCAGTAAGTAAACAACTCTTATTGAATATTTAAATTCCTCTACGCCTATCGATAAAAGCTTACCGGTAAGCTTCCTGACTGAGCGGTGATTACCGCTAAGGAAGAGGGCGCAGAGCAGCAATTAACTTTGATTTGGGCGCTATATAACGATTATAACATGCATGTATAGCGTCGCTTTTAATAATTACAATAGAGCTTATACTACATTGTATGTGAAGCTGCCAAATTTTCTATTAGCTTTGCCCAATAAACTCACTGTGTAAAAAGGGTTGTTATACACTGTGTATAACATCAATTAGCGGTGTATAACACTGCGTATTCAGACGTTATACACACGTACACGCAATAACGTCTATATACACACTGTTATACAGTAGTTTATAAAAATACCTTTTTCATAGTCGATTAAGTTATTTGGCCTCTGTCCAGTTCATTACTCAGTGCCGTTAGTCATTAGAATGAGTCTACTATAAATAGGCGAAAGGAAAAGTCACTATCATTGAAAACTTCGCAACTGATTGGAGGTGAGGGGAAAATTTTCTATCATTCCTATATCCAAGTTTTTTCATCCGCAGGCAGTGGACAGTTATTTTACATATCTTCGCGATACTTTGTGCAATAGCGTCACATGGTTGTAAATTATTTTGGCGCCATTGTCTTGCGTGCTTGCGCGCCACTGGCAATACATTTACCATGTAGACAGAACGGGAAATGTAAATGGAACGAGTTGTATAAGTGCAGCTTTGATGTGCAACAACATAGTAAATTGTCCCACTGGTGGGCTGGATGAAACACCGCTATGATTTGTGGTAAGCCTAAAGACATCTGTGCTACCTCTGGTTACTTCAGTCGTGACTTTAAATTTAATCACGTGACAGCTTGCAAATGAATCCCAAGGATCAATAATGTATTTATATATTTTTAATTGTGTGTGTGTCGTTGGTCCAGGCAATGAGATTGTTTGTGGATGCGCATTAGGAACAGTTCCTAGCAACATGATATGTGGTATGGGCCTGCACGGTGGTATTATTTAATTTTCCATTTTATCGTTTACTTGTATGCGTGCCTTGTTCCATGAATAGCACCTGCTCCCGCTCAAACGAAAGGTGGGCCTGGTGCACCAGGTGGGGGGCCAGATGGACCAGGTGGACCACCTCGAGCAGCTACAAATATGATCAAACACTTCTGAAGCACATAAATTGCAACTTAAAAAACCTTTGGCATGTACATTGTGTAGTGATTGATACAATTCGTTTAATTTCTGATTCTGGAACTAGACATATACATAATCTTTGGTCGGTGTACAGATTCTGATGTACATAGGAAGTGTAAGACTTCAAATGTACTGTATATGTTCTTATTTTTAGTGATTATTTGTGTTTTCAAAATCTTAAAGCATGCATCAATGCACTGTATATACATGTAGATGTAACAGCGATGTCTTTTGTAAAGGGTACATGTATGTTATATCAAAGACAAAAATATCTAATATGTAAGGTACATAACGTTTCTGACTTAGACATCAGTCGGAAAAAATGTAAAGTTGTTTGCCGAATAATGAGGAGTTGCTATCATGTCCTTCTAATACCTGCTCTTTAAAAATATTGAGGGATGAAAAGACAGATGATAAAGCAGAAATGCATTTACATGTACAACAACGTTTTTAACTGGTCCGATCCTGTGTGGATGGAAGTATGCCTTCAACCATTACAGTGGTGTACAGTGGAATGTTGTGGTTAAATCAATCTATAATTGTAGACCTTCATAAACTGCAATTGGTATGAACTGCATATCAATTCATTTGTCTTATTCATCACTCTTCATCTACAGTTGGTTGGGGGTTTTGATCTTGATACATGTACATGTACATATGCGCCTTGCATATAACCCAGGTATGGTAAGGCTATCTGAATTCTCCTGTCTGGCAGGCTTGCTTCCCTCAACAATGCCACCTAGGAGATACTCAAATCTAAATGTCCAGTTTCTCCTCTGGCTGCATGAGAGCCAGTGTTTCCCACCAGTTGTCCTTAAATATGGACATAAAATTGCATCCTAGCTCCATCCATTCTATTCTAAAGGGCACTGATCCTGGTCCCTCTGGCCTAAGGATTTATCTCATTGATGGCACCCAACTCCATTTCTACATATCTTAGGTGCAGCAAAGCTCTGGTTTTGGATACATTTAAACAAGATGCCATTAGTATAGAAACTACGTCAGCAATAGTCAATGGGGTAATACTAAATGACATTCGTATAAAATGTTCACCCTGCAAGAAACAGGAAGTTGAATAGTAAGACATATTTGGGCAAGGCAAGCACTGAGAATCACTGTCACCACATTATATTGAGATTAACTTGTAAGCTCAAGGCATTGTTTTCAAGCTTTAAAAAATTAGCGTTGTGATTGATACTTTGGGGTTTATTGTAAGCATACATTCTTCTTCTTAAATTAACCTACTAACAGCGAATCAATTGGTAATTGTTACAAATGTATCATCAAAACAAGACATGCTATTATACCGGTATAATGATATAAATTATTTTAATGGTTACTAAAACCCCTTGCACCACATTTATAAATTGCATAAATACTAAATTGCATAAATAAAAACTCCACATTGCAACAATTCTAACCCATACATCAAATAGTTAACTTCAAATGAATGGTTATTATGTATTGTGATTAGGTTAGTTTGATCAATAAAAGGACACTTATTAGGTAACTACTTCCATTTAGAAGTTATTCAAAATTAAAATCTTGATATTTTGATTTTCACAATCTACTTGATTGAGGGACCGTTGTATCATGATTTAGTGGTTTGAATTTATTTTTAAAAAATTCGCCAGGTTATTATTATTAAACTTCAAAAAAGAATTGGAGCTTTTGGATGCTTCTAAAATGATGCTTTTAGGTGTATTGGGAAGTATTATTTCGTTTTTGTTAATTTTAATTCTTTAATTATTTACATCAAAAATTTAAGCCCAAATTATTAGAGCATTTAGCAACAATAAATCAATTAACTGTTTGTGGTCAATTGAATTAATTAAAACTATTTTCCTTGATTGAGGAACACCCTGAATATATGTTCCATGCTTTATAGCTGTTCATTAATTGTATTGTGTTGATATGATGTGTATTATAATTACTTTCTTATTAATTTTATGGAAGTAGTGAAACTAGTGACCAGACCCATACGTGTATGTGGATGACAAGTCATGGATAAGAATACATGACAGAGGACCACAAGAGAGAAAATGACTTGTGCCTACTGATCCCATGTCTGATTCCAGTAGGTGCCATGGACAGGAGAGAGATCAGTCTCTTAATTGTATGTGTGTGATTGATAGACAGAAGTCTGTCACATGAAACTCAAAGAGGATGGTTTTATAGCTAAAGTCCAGAAGTTCGAATTCAGCGTGGATAATATTGACCCAAAAGCATATATGTAGGATCTTAAACAGTATATACTGTTTAAGATCCTATGCTTTTGGGTACATGTTGTGGTGATGTGCTAATACATGATGTATAGTATGTTGTGGTGATGTGCTAATACATGAAGTACCGGCAGTATGTTGTGGTGATGTGCTAATATACAATGTGCATGCTAATATTTTCCTTATTTCCATGTATGAGTACATCTAATATATATATTAAAAAGTAATGCATATATAATCATACAAATAGTAAAAAAAAATTATCTACTCGTATGCGGTCAAATGGGTACCACCATGAAATCCCAGCAAACATCTCAAGATCATTGCTTGAACCCCAGCAAAAGCAAGCCATGGTAATAACATATATATGCATTATTAAATATTATAACAATCTATTCATTTTGTAGTCAATTAATAAGATATTACGTTTGAATAATATGTGTACACTTGGGTGGGTTAATGGGGACAACGTACAGTAAGGCACCGATGCCGATGCAAGATACGACTGGCGCAAGGAGCTGCACGTGCATTGTTGTCCACAGAAACTACGAACTCGTAGTACTGGTACACAAAGAAGACCAAGACAACGTGATAGAAGGCACCGAAATGGACGAGGAGACGTCCGCTTGTACTACCCAACCTTTGCAGGCAGCACCTGTCATTGCATCGTCCTCCAACATCGCGGAAGAGAGCACAGAGGAATGTAACGTAGCACTAGCGGACTGACTGGATGACATATATTCAAGTACTACATGTACCTGAAATGGGTGCACGTATATACATGTATATATTATAATTATGGTTGATCATTTTCGTAACTTTTGATTTTACAATATGAGGCATGTGCAGGTACTCAAGTTGTATGAAGCAATAACGGTTGCAGTATACTTTTATTTATACATGCACATATCATGTGTACAAATGACACAAGTAGTAAGACAATACCTAAATGTACAAATATACCATTAGTAATAGGCCTATTGACGCACAGAGCGCACCCCTCCATATAATAAAAAAACCAGCCCAGTGAAATGCATGTCCGTAGATGTATAAATATTTTGGCCTGTTTAGGGCTATCGCATTCTACACAGCTACAGAGACAAAGGGAACAAAGAAAGCAGTAATTATACGATAAGAGTTCTAGATAAGGGTGGGAGAGTTTACATACGGGGAGGGATTTGGTATCGCTGGCGGTCGATATCCTTGTGGTATCAAAGAAGGCCAGACATTAAAATTTTCAATCACAATTCATTGGCCGGAGCACAATCGATATCTATAGGGAGGTTAATATGTTATTTCAATGCGTGCGTACCAATAAATGGTTCCGTAGCTACATGTAAGTCTATGGCCATCTGGCATGACTCCACCCCCAATCCCACCCCCACCCACTACCCTACCTCAGCTAGGTTATAAAGATGCCTTTACATTTTTTATAGTACAAGAAGCGTTCGGGTGGCCTAGCCCCGGCCCATGGCCATTCCTAACGTTTTCAAAAGGGTTTATAAATAATGAAGCCTATGCCTAACGATCACACATGTACATATGTCAATGTTAGGTACTTTACAAAAAAGTTTCCAAAAGGTATTCACGCATAACTAAATGCATCAGTTTAAAGACCATATTGAATGGTTTTCAAAACAGTTTTAATCTTTTGCAGCTTAATCCTAACCGGAGAAAAGGGCCTTTAACTGGCTTTAAAGTACCGATAAAACAATGTACATGTATGGCGATTGATGCGGAGATATTATAAAAACTGTAATGCCAACAGTCAAACGTTCATAAGAATTTTGTCTTTGAATATTTAGATTCCAAATTTTATATGGAGAATGGCATGTTGTAGGCCTACATAATGAATGTGTATTAATATTTCGTTATAAGTTATACATGTATAGTGGAATTTCAACGTGTATTTATCGATGTATAAAACCGTATTTTTCACGTCCGTTTCAAAACAATTTAAAAACCAAATTTCCGCAAGTAATAAATGATCTAAAAGACATTGGGGCACGTTTTGAATGCTAAATTGTGTAAAATGTATAAAATAAAAACATTAAATAGTGCACGCTTATACACGAGCACTACTAAATCTTTGTGAACTGCATGAATGTAATATAGATTCATCGTATCCATCATTTTCAGTTTATTCCACTGTCCAATAATGATTAATTTTGTACTGATCTCATTTACTGTTCTTTTCAAACAGCACTTTTCCATTCATTTTTTGTTCATTCCAGGTGAGATGTTAATTCCACTCCTGCTCTATGCATTTAGCTAATAGCCATGAAGGGTTTTTAACAACTATAAAATCCAATGTATCTGTTGAGATTTGAGGAATTTTTGCTTCTATTTTGCATTAACTATAATATGGCAAGTATTAGCATTTCTTTTTTTTTTTCAGTTTTGCCTCTAAAAACGTAAGGCTTAAGTTATCTTGCTTACTTTGTCATCTTGAAGTCTGTATACTGTTTAGTTTTGTTCTCAGTTGATCATTGGCTTATCTTTGCTGCCATGTAAATCTTGCTCTCTTTTTGTCTTGAATTTCATTAGCTTTGCCCATTTTACCTTCCCATCAATGAAGCCTATACTTGCATTAGGTGTCTTTTCAGATAGCATATAATGTACTGGAGCAGCTTTACTTGAAAAGAGATATGGCATGTGATTGAATCATATTAAGCTTACCAGTAAAAAAATGTTATATGTGATAGCCGAATGTCTGGTGCATTATCTGCGGGCCTGCGGCTGCAGAGACCCGGAAGATACTAACTAATGGTTCCAAATGTCACGAGTTAGTGTAGACATGCATTCCACTCCTTCTGCAATTGGGGTAAGGAGGCCGCTCATCTCACTTTTTCTAGGTCGGCATCCCACCTTTCCATCATCATGTCCTCTCCCATACCTTAATTGTGTCTTGGTGAATATTTACAGCAGGCTGAACATGACTTTGGTCAAATCCATAGCCAGAGGCCCAGAGCCATCTTGGCAAGGAAGTCCTGCCCTCATGACTGTTGTAGAATTATTATAGGTGTAGTTTGTATAATAAGAAACAATATATATAATAGTAATGTACACGTTCATGTAGTCTTGTATTGTTATATTATTAACATAATTATGTAAATAGTAATTTATATTGTAGTGTTCCACTTTCAGATTACCTAGATGAGGTAAAATGTGCTACACTACAGTGAGATGTCTTTTATTGTCACACAGTCTGTCTTTGTGTAATTGACACATGGCATACGCATTGAAGTTGTAGCTCGTCGCTGCATTTAATGATTAATGCGATGGTTGCGAGAAACGAAACAACTTTTTGGTTAAGAGGCTGATCTGCATATGGTGTATGACGTTCTCTCGTGAGGCTGGGACCTGCATGGGTGTCTTCATGTACATGTACTCATGAGGTAATGTAGGGACATCCAGCGTCTCCAATCAGTGCCGGTGTCATAGGGCAAACGATCCGGGGCAATTTTTGGTCCCGGGGACCGTATTCCCTTAGGGATTAACCGCTATACATGTATATGGGCCTGATGCAGGGTAAACCTTGTGGTGTTATAACAAAAGTGCTAACGATTCTGCTTCCCGCACAGACAGGTTCGTCGTGTATAAAAACAGTAAGTTCTTGTACAATTTTTGGAAGAGCAGTTCCGATCCCGATAACAAATTAAGATTATATTAATCATCACTCAGTACGTATACAGTATTGAAAAGCATAGAAAATGGTATAAAGTTTAAGTAAGAATTCAGTTATTCAGTGTAGATGAGCCCAGAGTTAATGCCAGTATTGTGTGATGGCCGCTCTCTTGCCCTGGCGAGGTGGCACAACTCCAGCTCCCTGTTGAGGTGGCCCACGTGGCCCACCTGGCCCACCTGCATGGCCACCTGGGTCGCGCTGTAGCGGTCCCGGTAGATTGCCGTGGCCAGTACCTATAGCTGTAGTATTAAAATTTATATAGGCAAATATTCTGTTTGGGTGGGTGCTATTGATTGCAATAATATCTAATGAATGCAATTAAATACTATGCACGAAGGCGCTTACCTGGCCTGACGCAGTTCATGTTGATAGGCACTGTTCCTGACGCGCATCCACAGAAAATTTCATTGCCGGGACCGACGACGCAAACGCCTTTGGGGGAGGACTCGTTTGCAACCTGTCATGAATGATGATTACAGTTTTATATTGTACATGTACATTTACATGCGATTCAGAGTTATTAATTCGCGACAATCGTGCGGCGCAATTTTTTTTTTACGCGTACAGCTAACTGCGTTTATGCATGCCTTCATTTAGGCTTATCACAAATCATAGCGGTGTTTTCATCCAGCCCACCAGTGGGACAATTTACTATGTTGTTGCACACCAAAGCTGCACTTATGCAACTCGTTCCATTTCCATTTCCTGTTCCTGTACAGTCAAACTGTCCAGCAGGGCAAGCGTCTACTTGGTGATAATGAATATAATGGCGCGTCGAGGCATGTAAGGGAAGGCCATAGCAACATACCGCCAAGTGAGGCTATTGCGCAGAATATCACAGCTAAGATACATGTATATATGCTAACAGGCTAACGGCAATCATGGTTGGCTTTAATTGCTCCAGTCTGAAATGAAATGTAATGCAAGTATACCGAAAACCATCAGTACACATTGGCATATTTTTCCCTTGCTCACCTTCAATATATTGTTGTAATGATCATTCAGCTTTCTTTATATAGCACTGAAAGACACGCTCTTCTACCGATGTATAATTCATGGTTGGATATGATCCAATTACTATTTTTTTAAAGGTGCATAATCAGTGGGCAGAGCAAATTGGCAATTTGGCTGCTTTTATTAAAGTGCGTTCCTAAGTGGCTCACTGCATGCTGTGCATGCTGATCAGTACACATATACACATGGAATTATTGTAAGTGATCAATATCAAGTTAAATACGTTCATGTATACATGTACATAGCTAACTAATTATACAGATAGAAGAATCACATGCAGGGTTTTGTGTCGTCGATTACATTAAAACTGAATGGTTGCCAATCATTTTGAATTCTAATCATTTCATCAGTGAGAATGTACATGCATGCGTAATTGACCTCTAAACTTGAATCGTAAATGTAAAAAAAAAAAAGGTAGCTGCAACTCAGCGTATACATGCATGGGCCATGCATGTTATCCTGCTCAAGTGATTTTCACACAATTTAAGGCTTGCATAAGTTACATCAGTGTGTGTCTACTATGTATTTTTATATTCAGACCCATGCACTCTTGATAGTATACTTTTAAACCTCTATACATGTGTATATAATGCCTACGCATCCCACGTACGCAATCACATGGGAATGCCAAGTCTCCTTTGTTGGCCTCAAAACGCTGCTGTGTGCAGTAAATGGTAATTACATACTTTATTATTGCATGCACACGGCTTTTGGCCAAGTACAGCTGTATATTATGTCTTTGCTAGACTCTTCATCAGCTGACAAGAAAGGAGTCTTGGCACGCGTACGGCCCTGTGAAGGCGTGTAAGGCAATAACTATGGCCAGAATTTTCATTTGTTCGATTACAATTCCTTGTGTCGAAGACCAGTGCTGCCGCGATATGGTCTTTAGCCGATATCGCCTATATCGCGATATATCGCGATATGAGTAAAATATCGCGATATAGTATCGCGATATTTTTAAGTATATTCATCGAGCAATTATTCATCAATAACCACGCAATTTTCATGCAAGTTGAGGTTGCGTTGTTGTGGTGGTGACACAAGAACAAAAACATAAAATGGCACAGCATCACATGCAGGAAAAGAATTTAAGAGAGGATTAAATCACTGCGTGAATGAACATATATGCTTTCCGATCACATAATAATGATTCCAAAATGATTTTGTGGCCCCATTCATCTTCCTCATCGAAAAAAAAAAGACTCGTGTTTAACGATATTATCTCCATAAACGTATACTCTTCCGTGACAATATTTCAAATAATACATGTCAGTATAATATGGTGAAAAAGAGAACTTATTATAAGCGTTCGCGGTTACACGTTTAAATACTTACACGGGCGGCTGATTTTCAATGGGGGCGGATAATTTACAGTATATATGTACGCAGCACCGCAGCTGAATTCGAATGTATGTGCATGCATGCGTGGCCCAACACTAGTTGCATCTGCTGAATAACTTTTTCGTATATTTCCGTCTTTCTCCGTCTATTCTTCCGGCTATCTCCGTATATCCATGTACGTTTGTATCGCGATATGACCAAAAAAATATCGCGATATATAAAAAATATCGCGATATATCGCATATCGCGATGTATCGCGGCAGCCCTGTCGAAGACAGCGTCACAGGCATGTGGGTCCCCCTATTTTCAGTCCGGGGAGACCCATATGCCTAGCTATAGGCAACCCCCCCCCCCCCCCCCCCCCCCCCCCCCCCCCCCGGACCCAAATGCCTAGGCATATGGGTCCGGGTAATTATTTGTACATACAGGCGGGTAGGGGGCGGAGGGAGTTTCCTGATGCGTTTTATTTACTGGGACCGGCCGATTTTGATACGATAGACACATTTGTTTTTACTTTCCAAGGGTAAGTTAGCGTCCGTCACCCGTTACACTTTGTAACAGACACTCAGCTTGCCATCTGGTGTTTCTCTTCCGAAAAGTAAGGTCACTGGTGATCTTTTTGGCAGACTTAGTCTGGTGCTAACTCGTAGCATAGCACTGAAGGACTATTTTGACGAGAAGTCTGCCCCAATCATTTGAGTAGCCTATGTCTGAAGCATTTGTTAGGCTTAGGTACTTAGTAGTAGTCTGTTTAATAAGTTGTAATTATTTAGTGTGTGTGATGATAATATATACTTGCGATAAAAAAAATTAAAAAAATCACATGTTGAGTATATAAAAACAATGAATGGGTCATGTTCAAGTAGTACACAAATTTTTCTTATTCGTATCATTCAGGACTTAATGATTGACCTGTCGATCGCAAATCGCAATGTAATTTTGATCATGAGACACGCTAGGAAACTTTCTTCACTGCAACCGTCAGCCGGGTAATACACAATATAGTACATACATCTGTCAAAACATAGGCTTCCGCTCATTTGTATCCAGGGCTCCGGAGGCAACGTAGATTATTACATCAACCAGCCCTCCCGGCGGTCCCGCGCGGCCGGGACGCGGAAGCTTTCAGTGCAGTGTATGGAATACTTCTATACATGAAAGTCACATGTAGTTTCAGAACAAAATCAGTGCTTCCGACAGCACTATAATAAGTACACAGTTTTGAAGTCACAAGCAAGCCATCGTTATTGAACGGCATATACCACTCAACGAGCGGTATACAATGGACGGGGAATCTCTTGTACTAGTCCCCATGCATATCGATTGTTGTGCCATTCAATAACAAAGCCAAAGTAGGTACTCAATGCAATATCGATTGTTAACCGGTATAATAATTAGTTGGGGTACGCAGGGCCTGGTGGGAGGGGGCATACGCCCCCTCCCCGCCCCCCCCCCCCCCCTTGTGCTTCATCGAGCGGACGCCTATGGTCACGAAGCATATATGCTTTCTCTGTAAAATGTGTATATATAAGTATATTTTCAGTTGCTAACAGGCAGCTGGGTCCGGGGGTGGGGACCGAGTTGCCTAGGCATATGGGTTCCCCGGACCCAAAATGGGGATGGGGGGGGGGGGGGGGGGAGGTCCCGTATGCCTGTGACACCGGCTAAATTAGGATGCAGATTGGTTGGTTGCATGGTAAAGCAAGTGCAAATCTTCCACTGCTTGATGTAAAGAATTGCTTCTTGCAACTGATCTCAGTCTCATCACACTGCAAAGAATTAAGGAAGCCTTGAGAGCAGCTTGTGACAATTTGTACACCCAGCTTACCCACTCAGATATCAATCTCTTAATTGCATGCATGCGATATTCTTTGGCACCAATCCCACCACCAAGAAAGTGATGTCAAGTCACAACTTTCACTCCCACAGGGTGCATGTTGATGGATCAAAGAAAAATCCTTTCCTCCACACTTTAGTGTTGGCCAGCGATAACCACAGCTGCACGAAAATGTGTCGTATGCAGATCTACATGCATTCTATATACGCTATAAGTGCAGTGAGTTACTAAAAACCTTTTTTTTTTGTGCTGGTACATTGATGATTCATGTAGTTATAAAAGGTTACTTACAGTCAGTGCGACTGAGGTAAAAGGCATTGGTTCAAATAGATAAATACTGAGTAAAGGCCTGGCATGGCAGAATGAATCCGGATAGATAGTGGTCTGAAGAGGCAAGGTATACAATGTAAGTAATCTACAAACAGAGCAAAGCCCAATAAGCTTCCCTGCATATGCAGCGTATTCTATGCACTGCTCACTTGCAGGCAATATTTGGCCAGGTCATGTTGTTTCCACACATGGGTTTCACCACTCTATACTATAAGAGACATCCTAACAGACATATACACACCTCAATATCATACAGGACACAAGATTTCAAGACACACCTCATGCATTAGTGCCATACATCACAAGTATACACGGTGGTGCATAGTGTGGGCATGCAGTTTAAAGTGAGCTTTTGGGGTGCTATCAGAGTGGCTGTGCATGAAGTGCTGCTAACTAATATAAGTTGCTATCCTGCTTAAGGTTGACCTCTGAGGAGAGCTATAGATGGAGGGACTCCTCTTATAGCAAGCAATATACCTCATCATGCACATACATGTGAGAAATCTAATCCATCATATGAAAATATTACAGTACACTGTACATGTACATGTAGTTTTCATTAAGGTGGTGATAATGTATTTATATATCGATGCACAAAATTGCAATTTGTTTTACCCACACATAAGCCATGCTATATCAGCCTTTGGTAGAAATTTCTATATCAATCTTAGTAATCATGTGTCTTGTAGCAGCTTGTTGAGAAGTAGTAACTTTAGAAAATTGCATCTTCCCAATCAGCATACACCTCTACACTACTTATAATCAAAACAAACAACTCAAGTGATATAGTAAAGACCACAGCCCAAATTATGCTAATTTGGGTCATGCAATACTTTTTTTGAGTGTACATTGTAATGGTTTAAGTTTAAGATGCCATTTTTTTGTACTCCCAGATATATTGTCTACCTTCTAGTGCAATCAATTTTTCGTCTGTTCTCAGAATTCTGTATGAATTAAGATTGGTCCAAAATTAGTGACATACTGAGTTACCATAGGGCTTAGCCTTGCATGAATGAATTCATTTGACTTAATGTTAGATTTTTATATTGCAAAGTCGCCTAATATTAAAATTGCTGAGTACAAACTTGAATTTCGCTTATTAAAATGTACTGATCGGTTTCATTCATAAACCAATTTAAATTTAGAATACAAAACAATCATGTTTTTGCGACAACCCTCAGCCGGTACACAAATACAAGTTTAAGACCCACAATATCCTTAATTTAATTTGAGAGCTAGCAGTAAGTATTACTATAAAGGATATCTCGCGGTGATGTCACGAATAGTTTGTTTCAGTCCTCCCGGACCAAATCAGATTGCTCAAAATTGTCCGGCGTACAAAGTTAAGCTGCCTGATTTAGTCCCACGTGCCAATTTTTGGTCCTACTTATGTTCACGCGGTGAACAAGTTCAGTGTAGCGTCAGTTCATTGTCATGTCTAAGTCAGAAGATGGTCTGCTGGAGCAATACAAGACAACAGGGCGTTACCCCAAATCGTGTCCTTTGAGCAGAAAAGAGCTCATGCATTGCTTATGAGAAATGAACAATGTATGTTCAGGGAAAGGTTAATCGACCGTTATAACCAATACTCAGTGAGTGTATTTTTTCAATAACATGAAGTGCTCACCACAATGTCAATAGGTCTCGGTTTATGCTGAAGAGATACTTGCACACATAGCCATGCATAGTGCTAATAACCTCCCTCATTAAATTAACTGACGTTTCCCTATTTTACAATTGTTGCAAATGTTTGTGCATTATTAATTACATACATATGAGTAGTAGAATTTTGCTTTTATCAACTGCTGCTTCATGTTCTTCTGTTTTAGGAAGTTCCATTGATAACTGATGCTGTTGAAATAAAAGTTAATATACTCCATGCCTGCCATACAGATCCAACTGACATCTGGCCATCTGGGCATTAAATACAACCATCAAGAGTATTAGGGAGTGCTGTTCTTGGGTTGCAAGCCTGCAATGGTCAGTTTTAATATGCATTCAGTTGCTTGATCATAAGGTGTGTAATTGCTACTATAGAATGGGCCTGCCATGCAAGAGTGCTGACATCTTACAATGGGGCAGAATTAAGAAATAGATTGAACAAAGCAGCAGTGATGACCAAACTAGGATTCAAACAGAACTTTGTTACACTGTTCCAGGTCAAGTGAAAAAGGTTTTAATGTGATAATGCTGTGCATCAGTGGCATGGTGGCCAGAGCACAGAGCAGGCCTAACCAGTACTGCTCCTCCTTCCCCAGTTTTCGCATGCCTTAGGCCTATCACACAGCTAGGGGACCTGTTGGATCTAATTGGTTCCTCACTTCACGGGGAGTGGAAGTATGAGCATACTGATAACTCAGGCACCTAAAATCTGACCCAACAAAGATCTATATCTGCCACAAGTGCCATGCATGTTGCTGGTTATAATGGTATATGTTTAGGCTGGTGCAGGGTACCTTGTATCGGTACTGGTATTTACTGGACAAGTTAGCACAGCTTTGAACCTAGTAAAAAGTGATGTAATTTAAAGGGGGCTAGGATTTCAATTTGTCTGTGAGTTGAGCAATCGTTTGGTTTTATGTGCATCGCAGATCATGAAACTTATAATGAGAATAAGTTATTACAGGCCACTGGTTGCATCCTATTAGTAAATCCAAATTTAATTATGCTGAACTACATGTATAAGAATGCAGTTTATTTGACATTTAATTACACCATCAAATGGCTTGGATGAAAGGCACAATCAAACTTCAGAATATATGCTTGCAAAAGCTGTGGTGGATCGAAAAGATCAGTGGTAAGAATTATCAACACTGTAGTTTTTGCTTATAATACTGATCACCACATGTCAACCTGCTAAGTACCCTCCTTTTGAGGTTATGTTTGGATGAAAAGAAGTGTTCCAATCCAAATCAATGTAGACTTATCATTCAACATCAACAATAAGCACATGTTAAGTTACTACACATCAAATATTAATTTATAGCCATCAGTATGGGGATCAAATTTCTTTGTTGTCATAGGAGAGGCAGGATATTTAGAACACAGTGAAGACAAACATCAATCCTCCGTGCTAATGCTACCTCCAAATGCGCTGTGAAAGTACATGTACATGGTGCATGGTGGATATATTCCTGAATGAATCCCTGTTGAGCACTGGCAACCTTCTCCAATACCACAGGGGTCACAAAGTGTCAAGGTGGTAGAGTATCATCACATGAAATGACACAAAAACCTCAGAACATGCAAACAGTCTTCTTATGATAAACAAGGCTCTTCGTACAAGCAGATAATCTGGTGTGGATGCTGTAGAAATTTTTCAGTGACAACAAATAATTTGAAAGCAAAAATTAATTGACCAGAAAAGAAAAAATGTCTTATAGACCGTAGAAATCGAAGCCCAATAAAGTGGTGACCTCAGAAATACAGAAATGTGTAGTGGAAATGAAGAATGATTAATGTGAACCTTTAAACAAAAAATCAAAAATGGTCAATATAAACCAAACTGAAACAGAAATGTAGGGGTGGGGATAATAGAGTAGACAAAATGATTCATACAATGTAATGTTATAAACTTAAAATGAGGCAGCTTGTGATTTACATTTGCACATGTGCAGGACATACAATACCCACAAATACAGGTACCTTCCAACTTCTACATAAAGTTGCTTGGTGGGTTTGTGGTGACAAGTACGCCTTACATTGCCTAGTGACCACTCCCATTTCTCCTTTCCATCGAGTACCCACAACTTTAATTGGTTAGACACAGTAAACTGGATTACTGATGTATCTTCAAGGTGCTTGTGTTCAGGACATTCCAAGTGAACCTGACATGGATCATGATGTTAGTGGTCAGTATTATACATAAATCACCACTCAGCAATTAGATCTGTCTATTAGACAGTTCTAATTGCTGAGTGGAGATTTCACTACATGTACCATGATGAGGCATGCATATTACATTTTTGATATCTCAAACAGACACAACATTCACTCAAAGCATCATTGCATACATGTAGTTGAGTGAATTCAGTGCCTTGTACATACAATATTCATTGCATATCTCCGTGCATTGGTCATGAGACCTTTGGCAGGCATGCCAATGGGAGGGATGAAATAGTCTAACCACAAGATGAGATCAACACATTCTGAATACTGATCTGCACACCACTGTGTAATTTTTATTTCTAACTGAGGTCTCTATGACTCGTTCATCAGCCTGATCGCCGCCCACTGAAGACACGACTGGCACGAGGCTACATGTATACCAAACGGATGCATGTGCGGTACAATGCAGTGTATCAGCGGAATTAATATTCACAATTATCTGTAAATAAGTCAATCCCAGATCTAGAAGTAATGTTGGAGATCGGAACAACGTGCTAAAATAAGAGGGTAGTAAGACATGCCTTTGGCACTAAGCAAGTACAAAGGTAAATTGGATTTTGCTAGCTCCACAAGCGAAGTGAATTCGTAGTGTACAGTGTGTTTTCGGTACAAGTAGTTATACAAATTAAGGTTGGAACACCGCCATAGAATGCATAAAGTAGCACACACATCCAGCTCATGAAACATTCCAAGTACTTTTAATAAAATTGCCATAATACATTTTTACGACCCTCATCCGCAACTTATAGACCCCTTGCCGGATAAAAACATACTGTTTTCGACCAAAACGTGTGCGTTATTTAGAAATTTGTGTATCTACTACGACGCTGACGTAAATCTAACACAAAATTGTACGCTATTTCATTTGGTTCAAAGTATATGATTCGTGCTTTAACTACAATTAATTAGGTCGTGATTTTTTACCATTCGTATCATTACATCATTCGTAGGTACCGACAAAACAAATTCTAAATAATGCACGCACAGTTTGGGCCAAAACAATATGGCCGCTAATGTTTTGATCCTTCCCGGGATGACGCGGCAAGGGGTCTATAGCGACTATGACTGATAGCGGTCGCTTTTAAAAATTGTATAGAGCTAGTACTACATTGCTCGTGGAGCTGCCAAATTTTCTATTAGCTTTGCCCAATTAAGTCCACGCCTGCGATTAAGTTATTTGGCCACTGTCCAGTTCATTATATAGTGTTGCTAGTCATTGGGAATGTGTCTACTATAAAAGGGCGAAAGGAAAAGTCACTATCATTGACAAGTTCATAACTGATCAGTTGGAGGTGAAGAAAATTTTTTTATCATTCCTATCCAACTTTTACTCGGTTATCATCGGCAGGCAGTGGAACATGATTGCAGTTGTTTTACATATCTTCGCGATAGTTTGTGCAATAGCATCATTTGGTGGTAACTTACTTTGGTACCATTGTCTTGCGCGCTTGAATGCCGCTGGTAATACATTCACCTTGTAGACTCTTGCCCTGCTGGACAGTTTGACTGTACAGGAACAGGAAATGGAAATGGAACAAGTTGCATAAGTGCAGCTTTGGTGTGCAACAACATAGTAAATTGTCCCACTGGTGGGCTGGATGAAAACACCGCTATGATTTGTGGTAAGCCTAATGCATTTGTGCTACCGCTGCATGGTTTCTTCATTCGCACGTGATTTGAAATTTTCATCATGCACGTGACAGGTTGCAAACGAATCCCAAGGAACAATAATTGTGTGTGTGTCGTCGGTCCAGGCAATGAGATTGTTTGTGGATGCGCATTAGGAACAGTTCCTAGCAACATGACATGTGGTATGGGCCTACAAGGTGGAATTTTAATTTTCCATTCGTTTACATGTATGCGTCCCTCGTTCCTACGTATAGCACCTGCTCCCCCTCAACCGACGCCCAAAGGAAATAGTATGCATGCAGCATGTAATTGTCAGTCCAATATATACATTTAAATATCACTCACATTACAGCCAAAGGTAAGGCCAATCCACCAGGTGGACCAGGTGGACCAGGTGGGCCAGGTGGACCAGGTGGACCAGGTGGTCAAACTCGACCGGGTAAGAGAGCGGCCAGAAAAATGAACAAACTCTTCTGAGGCACATAAGTTGCAACTTTAAAACTTTGGCATGTAGTGACTGATACAACTTCTGATTCCGGACAGTGTACAGATTTAAATATACTTACGAAGTGTAAGACTTAAAATGTATTGTATATGTACTTGCAATGTTCTTATTTAAGTGCTTATTTGTGTTTTCAAAAACTTAAAGCATGCATCAATGCACTGTATGTACATGTAGATTAAATAGCAATGTCATTTGTAAAGGGTACATGTGGTATCAAAGATAGAAATATGTATACAATGTATATCGATATGAAAACTTTCTGACTGCATCAAGTGTTGGAAATACTGCTGAATAAAGTATCAGTGAGGAACATATTGATTACACATGTACATGTGCATGTTGCTATCATGACCATTTTATACATTCGCTTTACATATTATGAGGGATGAAATGACATATGACGAACCAGAAAGTTTTTTACCAGGTCCTGTGTACATGGAAGTATGCCTTCAACCATTCCGGTGGTGTACACTGGAATATAGTAGTTAAATCAATCTGTAATTGCAGACCTTCAAAAACTGCTTGCACAATTGGTATGAATTGCCAATGATTTCATTTGTCTGATTCTTCACTCTTCGTCTACAGTTGGTTGGGGGTAAGTGATAATAAACATTTTTAATGAGGGCTAATGAAGATGGATTGTAATTGCATCTTTGTTCTCACAGTACTATTGTGGGGGACACCCTTAGAATGGAGTGGGAGGGTTTTTAGATGTCACATACAGATAAGAGGAGTGTTTCTATGTGTTACATGTACGTTACCTTTGTGCTTGCATGGATGGTGTGTGTGAATTGTGTGGAGCTACATGTACACATGTATGTGAACAATACAATAACATACCACACATGCACACTGTTGCGACCATCAATACATTAGACCATACATATAATTATATAAATATTATTATAGAATAGTTATATTGTAATATTTTAATGATGCACACCTGCACAGAAATATAAGAAAATAGCAGATCTGTTAAGATTACGTAAGTATTTGCAATTGTAAAGATAAATCAAAAACATTTAATGTACCAATGTTTACAGCAACTTCAGAACTTGAGTTATAATATAGGCTTATATAGCGTCACTCATTTTTTATGTTTACGCCTTTTATTTTACTGAAAATGAATGAGGTCACATGCAAAACTTTTACTACTGTATTACTTTATGAATCACTCCTGATTACTGACAGAACATTGCACCTCAACAATTCTAAGATTTTCACTTCCACATCACCACAAACCATTGTCATTCGAATAAAGTGCATTTACATGCACCTCCTTACCATTTACTTAGGTCATGTTCTGCTATGCCATGCATAATTTAAACATTTAATACATGTAGGTGTGTATGTTTCATCTTATTACATGTACAGCATGATGTTTTTAAATTAAATGTAGCTAATTAACTGTTGAATGTGTGTGGGAAGATATGCTGCACTGATGTAATCTTGTTTAATCTAAACTACTAATAAGAGATAATATGCAAAATAAAATACTATGTACAACATAGAACCCACATTGAGATAGTATGCATAAAATAACACATTCTGGCAATTAGTGAAGGCCAGCTTCGATCTACTGCCATGAGTGCAAAGATTCCTAGTACAAAAGAAATTATTGCATGCCCATATGTAGCTTCAGTTTCTGCATCATTTAAAGCAAAGTGATCTGCATATATAAATTCAATCCTGCTCCGTTTGGGGCATATATTTAGGAGTATCATTTCGGCACTTCACTATGTGACATACTCAAAATCACAGGTATTATGTCAGCTAAGCATTAATGTTTTTCAGCTGTCATGACAAATGGTGTAAAAGATGCATGAATGATTTCAGCAGCATGTTGACGGGTATATAAGATCTTGCATCAGAATATCCCAAAACATATACATCTAGTACATGTAGCTTGAGGCTGCCATTCAATACGAAGGCAGGAACATTTTATTAGCCATAGGTTTATTAACAACCTCGTATCACCTAGGGCATACATGTAAGTAAAAGGAATTGATCATTCCAATACCAGTTTGAAAAAGTATTTAATTGAAAAAATACAGCATTTCTTGTAAGGGCAGACCCCTGTGCCAAAGTTTCAGACTGTATTTAGTCTGTTGACTTATACACTATACCCTATAGTTTATCATATCTATGTGTAATGTATTATATCTTGTTTATTACTGAAAATCACCGCCGATGTATGCATGGGCGATTTCTCGATATGGTGATATTTGTGATGAAGAATGCACTGTCGATGAAGTGGAACATACATACTTTTCAGCAAACACATGCCAGAATTGAGAAAGGCCACGAAATTCATCGTCAGCATGAACATTAAAACAAGGTCACTTTTAATAGGAAGAGCCGGTTTCTAGAAGGCCATTTTCAACCATGTATCTATAGAAGCTTTTCTGCTCTTTTTTCTATTTCCCACAACCCTCAGGGTAACAGTGATAGTTCAGAAATACGTGTATTTGCTCGTACTCATCGTCCTCAGTCGCGGTCGTGGGTGATTCTAAGTTTTCTAACGACACGTAGCTAAAAACGTGCTATAAACTGAATATCATCTAAGCATGCGCAAATGTTGTTTATAACAGACATACACACGTGCAAAGAGGGAAAGAAATGTCTTAGGACATTATCATAGTGTCCGCGTGGGGCAGTTTGCCCTAGTGCATGCAGAATGTCCGTGGGGACATTCCGCACGAGGGGACAATCTACCCTCCCACACCGGCACTCGCTCTCCATGTTCTCTATTTACGTCTATCACTGCAGGAAGTCCGCGGGCGGTTTCTGGATCTACATGAAGAGGAGGTTGTAGCCTTGTAGGAGGATCTCGCCCTCCGATCCGTAGCCGATTTCTGCACCCTGCAGCCTGATGGAGACACTGTATGTGTTGCCAACACTACCTGTGATTGACATGTACTAGTGCATGTGCACATTAGCACAGCAAAGTTTGCATTTATATTGCAGCGACGTATCAGCTGATTGTTTGACCTTTGCCTCTACGCATTGCCGGTATAATCTCTATAGAATCATGCCTCTACTTGTGTCTCAGACACACTGGCTCTTTATCTCTATATTGTATCTACAGATGCATGTCCAAAGCGTACTCAGCCAAGTTCTTCAGACTTCTTACAACTGTAATATGAACAGCGAGATCCAACACTTCTAAACTAAAAATGCAAACTTATAGCAAACCGCACGATGCACAAGTACAGTAGCAAACGAATTCAGTGGGCGTATTTTAAATCATAAACAGAAACGAGCTACATGTACGTCGCGAGAGTAATGCCAAGTGCCTACTAGACAAAGACTAACGCAGACTCTGAGATATTATTTATTGTATAATTATGTAAATAGGTAATTTGACTGTATTTGTAGTGTTCCAAATTCAAATTACCTAGATGAGGCATACAGTGCTACACTACAGTGAGATGTCTTATATTGTCCCACAGTCTATCTGAATGTCCGCGATTGTCTTTGTGCAATTGGCACATGGCATGCGCATCACGGAGTAGTATAGCTCGTCACTGCATCCACGTCCAAGGGGGTTAATGATTAATGCATTTGATAGATGCATATGGTTGCAAGAAACGAAACAACTTTTTGGTTAAGAGGCTGATCTGCATATGGTGTATTTTTATGTCCATGAAGTTCTCTCGTGAGGCTGGGACCTGGGTGTCTTCGTGTACATGTACTCATGAGGTAATGTAGGGACAGCGTCTCCAATCAGTGCCGGTGTCATAGGGTATACTGTCCGGGGCAATTTTCGGTCCGGGGACCGTATTCCCTTAGGGATTAACCGCTGTATGGGCCTGATGCAGGATAAATTAGTCTTGTGGGCCTATGTGTATTAAAAAAAAGTGCCAACGATCCTGCTTCCTTCACAGACAGGGTCGTCGTGTATTAATCATTACAGTAAGTTCTTGTACAATTTTTGGAAGAGCAGTTTGATCCGATCCCGATAACAAATAAAATTATCTTAATCATCATGATCACTCAGTACGTACAGTACTGAACAACATAGAAAATGATTAAGAATTCAATTATTCAGTGTAGATGAGCCCAGAGTTAATGCCAGTATTGTGTGATGGCCGCTCTCTTGCCCTGTCGAGGTGGCACAACTCCAGCTCTCTGTCGAGGTGGCCCACGTGGCCCATTTGGCCCACCTGCATGGCCACCTGGGCCGCGCTGTGGCGGTCCAGTACCTATAGCTGTAATATGCGTAATATGTAATATTTATATACATGTATTGCAATGCCTGGCAAATGCATGCGTACTGTTTCCTTGGGTGAGTTGGGCCGGTGGGTGCTATTGTTTGCAATAATATACAGGGTGTTTCACAATCAAGGAAAATTGATTTTAAATCAACCACAAGCAGTTAATTAACTGGTAATTGTTCTAAAAGCAAAAGAAGACATACTGGTGAAATAAAATTAATATAATCTTGAATGGTTAATTAATATTGATAAAAGTCTCAAAACCAATATTGATTTCAATTAAGTATTATTAATATTAATAAATGTAGGATGGATGGTTAGTTAAACGCTGCAAACGGTACTTCCGTTTAGAAGTTATTCAAAATTGAAATCTTGATTTTTTTTATTTTCGCAATATACTTGATTTAGGGGCCATTGTATCTTGATTTAGTGGTTTGAATGTATTAATAAATTCGGCCAGGTTGATATTCAAATTCTAGGAAATGTTGGAGCTTTTGGATGCCTCTAAAATAGTAAGTTTCTATAAGTAGGTGTTATCGGCAATCATTATTTAATTTTCGTTTAATTTTAATCCGCTTGATGATTGTTTGAGTTGTTTCCACCATGCCAACTTAATCAGCATGGTTAATTAAATTTTAAATTAATATTTAGTTCGTCTACATCAACATTAAAGCCCACGGCATTTAGCAACTATTTAACAGTTTGTGGTTAATTTATAAACAATTTTCCTTGATTGTGAAACACCCGAATGCAATCAAATACTATGCACGAAGGCGCTTACCTGGCCTGACGCAGTTCATGTTAATAGGCACTGTTCCTGACGCGCATCCACAGAAAATTTCATTGCCGGGACCGACGACGCAAACGCAATTATTGTTTTGTGGGAGGACTCGTTTGCAACCTGCATGTATTCAGAGTTATTAAATCGCGACAATCGTGCGTCGCATTTATATTTTTATTTTTACGCGTACAGCTAACTGCGTGCATGCATGCCTTCATTTAGGCTTACCACAGATCATAGCGGTGTTTTCATCCAGCCCACCAGTGGGACAATTTACTATGTTGTTGCACACCAAAGCTGCACTTATGCAACTCGTTCCATTTCCATTTCCTGTTCCTGTACAGTCAAACTGTCCAGCAGGGCAAGCGTCTACGGGGTGATAATGAATGTAATGGCGCGCGCGATCGAGGCAAGTAATGGAAGGCCGTGGCCATAGCAACTTACCGTCAAGTGAGGCTATTGCGCAGAATATCACGGCTAAGATAACGGGCCTAACGGCAATCATGGTTGGCTTTAATTGCTCCAGTCTGAAATGAAATGTAATGCAAGTATACCGAAAACCATCAGTACACTTTGGCATATTTTTTCCCTTGCTCCCTCAACTTCAATTCTCTTTAGAACTCGGTGTTGTAATGATCATTCAGCTTTCTTTATATAGCACTGAAAGACACGCGCTTCTACCGATGTATAATTCATGGTTGGATATAATCCAAATACCTTTTTTTTAAAGGTACATAACTGGGCAGAGCAAATATGGCAATTTGGCAGCTTTTATTGCAAAGTGCGTTCCTAAGTGGCTCACTGCATGCTGCTGCTTGTATGGAATTATTATAAGTAATCAATATCAAGTTAAATATGTATACATATCCAGCTGTACAGAATAGAACCACAGGGTTTTGTGTCGTTGATTATATTACATGTAGAACTGAATGGTTGCCAATCATTTTGAATTCTAATCATGATCTGCACTAATCGAATATTCATGAGAAAGTAATTACCTAGCTTGTGTACACGTACATACTGTACGTGCTTAATTGACCGCTAAACTTGAATCGTAAATGTAACTCAGCGTACATGCATGGGCCATGCATCAGTGTTATTTCTTTGAATCCTGCTCAATTTTCACACAAGGCTTGAGTTACATGTATCTGCTATGTATTTGTATTCTGACCCATGCACTCTTGATAGCATACTTTTAAACCTCTATACATGTGTATATAATGCCCACGCATCCCACGTACACAATCACATGGGAATGCCAAGTCTCTATTGTTGGCCTCAAAACGCTGCTGTGTGCAGTAAATGGTAATTACATACTTTATTATTGCATGCACACGGCTTTTGGCCAAGTACAGTTGTATATTATGTCTTTGCTAGACTCTTCAAGTCTTTATACAGCCGACAAGAAAGGAGTCTTGGCCGTGTGAAGGCGTGTAAAGCAATAACTATGGCCAGAAGTACTAAATTGTCCGTTGACATCCACTGAAACTGAAATTATTTTTCAAACGTACATGACTTGCATGCATTCAAATCCTCAAAATCTTATATGTGTGCTTTTACTTCGGCGCGCATGCATGTGCCCACAGCCATTAGCGGAGCTACAGTGTATAGGCTACAAGTCATGCATTAGACCTTACACTTCCTCAACGCACGCCGTCTTGCGTAATTCATACGTCAGCTATTTTTGTTGGTAGTATTTTCCACCCCCATATAAATATAGACTGGGGAGGAGGCTACATGACATTCATACGTCTCTGTGTATGTCCCTTTCTAATATAAATCATTGTATGGTACCACTTGGACAGATAGATATAATATTTGACTACACCCCATCGCGGCCATCGGATTTGGTATGTGACCTCGTTCTCAGCACTAGCTTTTCCTTGTCCCAGGTCGTCGTATATACGTGGTCGGTAGATTTTCATTTGTACGATTACAATTCCTTGCATAGAAGTCTGGTAGGCCGACTAAATTACGATGCAGCCTTGGTTGGTTGCATGGTAAAGCAAGTGCAAATCTTCCGCTAATGCACCCAGTAGGGATGTAAAGAATTGCTTCTTGCAACTGATCTCTCATCGCACTGCAAAGTATTAGGGAAGCCTTGAGAGCAGCTTTTGACAATTTATGCACCCAGCTTACCCACTCAGATATCAGCCTCTTTATTATTTGCAATATTCTTATTCTTTGGCACTAATCACACCACCAAGAAGGTGGTGTCAAGTCACTCCCACTGGGTGCATGTTGACAGATCAATGAAATCCTTTCCTCTTCACTTTAGTGTTGGCCAGCGATAACCACAGCTGCACGAAAATTTGTCGTATGCATGCATATACATGCATTCTATGTACGCTATAAGTGCAGTGAGTTACTAAAAAACATGTGTGCTGGTACATTGATGATTCATATTATAGAGGGTTACTTACAGTCAGTGCGACTGAGGTAAAAGGCATTGGTTCAAATAGATACATACTGAGTAAAGGCCTGGCATGGCAGAATGAATCCAGATAGATAGTGGTCTGAAGAGGCAAGGTATACAATGTAAGTAATCTACAAACAGAGCAAAGCCCAATAAGCTTCCCTGCATATGCAGAGTATTCTATGCACTGCTCACTTGCAGGCAATATTTGGCCAGGTCACGTTGTTTCCACACATGGGTTTCACCACTCTATACTAGAAGAGACATCCTAACAGACATATACACACCTCAGTATCATACAGGAGACATGCTCCACAAGATTTCAAGACACACCTCATGCATTAGTGACATACATCACAGTGCAAGTATACAAGGTGGTGCATAGTCTGGACATGCAATTTAAACTGAGCTTTGGGGGTTCTATCAGAGTGGCTGTGCATGAAGTACTGCTTACTATATTGCTACTCCGTTTAAGGTTTACCTCTGAGAAGAGCTAGATGGTGGGACTCCTCTTATAGCAAGCAATACCTCACCATGCACAGAAATCCTAAAAATCATATGAAAATATTACAGTACACTGTACATGTACATGTAGTTTTCATTAAGGTGGTGATAATGTATTATATATTAATGCACAAAATTGCAATTTGTTTCCCAACACATAAACCATTCTATATCAGCCTTTGGTAGAAATTTCTATTTAAATTAAATTTCAGTCATAGTAATCATGTCATGTAGCAGCTTGTTGGGAAGTAGTAACTTTAGAAAATTGAATTTTCCCAATCAACATACATCTCTACCTACTTATAATCAAAACAAACAACTCACGTGATATAATAAAGACCACAGCCCAAATTATGCTAATTTGTGTCATGCAATACTTTTTTGAGTGTACATTGTAATGGTTTAAGTTTAAGAAGCCTTTTTTTTTTCGTACTCCCAGACATATTGTCTACCTTCTAGTGCAATTTTCCGTCTGTTTTCAGAGGTTTGTTATTGAGTTACCATAGAGCTTAGCCTTGCATGGATGAAATCATTTGACTTAATGTGAGATTTTTATGTTGCAAAGTCTCATAATATTAAAATTACTGAGTACAAACTTGAATTTCGCTTATTAAATGTACTGATCAGTTTCATTCATAAACCAATTTAGAATACAGTTTTGCGACAACCATCAGTACACAAATACAAGTTTAAGACCCACAATATCCTTTGTTTAATTTGAGAGCTAGCAGCAAATATTACTATTAAGGATATCTCGCGGTGATGTCACGAATAATTTGGTCCGCGTCCAATTTCAGTCCTCCCGGACCAAATCGGATTGCTCAAAACGGTCCGGCGTACAAAGTTAAGCTGCCTGATTTAGTCCCTCGTGCCAATTTTTGGTCCTACTTCTGTTCACGCGGTGAACAAGTTGAGTGTAGCGTTTCATTGTCATGTCACAAAAGTCTAAGTCAGAAGATGCATGGTCTGCCGGAGCAGGCACATCAATACAAGACAACAGGACGTTACCCAAAATCGTGTTCTTGGAGCAGAAAAAGATCGAAAGGTAAGCTGATGCATTGCTTGTGAGAAATGGAGAAATATACAATGTATGTTCAGGGAAAGGTTAAAAGATCGTTATAACCAATACTCGGTGAGTGCAATAACGTACATACATTGTGTACATGAAGTGTTCACCCCAATGTCAATAGGTCCTGGTTTATACTGAAGAGATACTTGCACACATAGCCATGCATAGTGCTAATAACCTCCCTTGTTAAATTACCTGACGTTTCCCTATTTTACAATTGTTGCAAATGTTTGTGCATTATTAATTACATGCATATGAGTTTTAGAATTTTGCTTTTATCAACTGCTGCTTCATGTACTTCTGTTTTAGGAAGTTCCATTGATAACTGATGCTGTTGAAAAAAAAGTTAATATACTCCATGCCTGCCATACAGATCCAACTGACATCTGGCCATCTGGGCATTAAATACAACCATCAAGAGTATTAGGGAGTGCTGTTCTTGGGTTGCAAGCCTGCAATGGTCAGTTTTAATATGCATTCATTTGCTTTATCATAAGGTGTGTAATTGCTACTATAGAATGGGCCTGCCATGCAAGAGTGCTGACATCTTACAATGGGGCAGAATTAAGAAATAGATTGAACAAAGCAGCAGTGATGACCAAACTAGGACTCAAACAAAACTTTATTACACTGTTCCAGGTCAAGTGAATAAGGTTTAAATGTGATAATGCTGTGCTTCTGTGGCATGGTGGCCAGAGCACAGGGCAGGCCTAACCAGTACTGCTCCTCCTTCCCCAGTTTTCATATTAGGTCTATCACACAGCTAGGGGACTTGTTGGATCTAATTGGTTCCTCACTTCATGGGAAGTGGAAAGTATGAGCATACTAATAACTCAGGCACCTAAAAACGGAGCCAACAAAGACCTATAATGCTTGTTTTTTAATCTGCCATAAGTGCCATGCATTTTGCTTCTATATGTTTAGGTTGGTGCAGGGTACCTTGTATCAGTACACTGATATTTACAGGACAAGCCATCACAGAAAAGTTATGCAATTTAAAGGGTTTAAGGATTTCAATTTGTGTGTGAGTTGAGCAATCGTTTGGTTTTTATGTGCATCCCAGATCATGAAACGTATTACAGGCCACTGGTTGCTTCCTATCAGTAAATCCAAATTTAATTATGCTGAACTTTATAAGCATGCAGTTTATTTGACACTGAATTACACAGTCAAATGGCTTGGATGATGCTTGCAAAAGCTGTGGTGGATCGAAAAGATCAGTGGGATGAATTTATTGACACTGTTTATAATTCCTATTATCACATGTTAACCTGCTAAGTACTCTCCTTTTAAGGTTATGCTTGGATACAACGATGTTTTCGAATCCAAATCAATGTAGACTCTTCATTCAACATTATATGTTAACACATCAAATATGTCACTTATAGCCATCAGTATGGGAATCAAATTTCTTTGTTGTCATAGGAGAGGCAGGATACATGTATTGTGAAGACAAACATCAAACCTCTGTGCTAATGCTTCTTCCAAAGGTACTAGTACATGTGCAAGTATAGACAATTTGCACTGTGAAAGTGCATGGTGGATACATTCCTGAATGACTCTCTGTTGAGCACTGGCAACCTTCTCCATTACCACATGTGTCATAATGTCAAGGTGGTAGAGCATCATCGCATGAAATAAGACCAAAACCTCAGAACATACGAACAGTCTTCTTTTGAGCTGATAAACAAGGCTCCTTACAGTCTCAACCTGTTGATTTGACGCATGCAGTACTTAATATAGCTCACTGTTGCAGTTGGGGAAGTATATAAATGAATTTCAACAATGCAACAGTGCTAAGATCATACAAAAGGATTCTAGATTTTTCAAATTAATAGCACAGAACATCTATAATTATCTCCTCTTCCTTAGCACAGTTTAATAGCTGTAGTTGCTCTACAACAGTTTCAATATAATTGTACTACTGGTACCTCTATTGTATGCTGCTGCACAAAGGAAGGGAACATTTGTTAACAGCAAATTTGAACCAATAGATATAGACCTGCTGCCTAACTATGGCACAAAATAACAATGCAGCCAAGCCTTGGGTGAAAGAAATGAATCTATTTCTGAGATACAAGAACATTTATGAATAGCTAAAAAAAAATTACACCTCTAAACCGCACGTAAACATTCAAAAACAAACCGGTTCTGCAGACTAGACTGTGGATTGTTTAGCAGTCATGCCCCCAATAGATTTAATTTTTAGCAATAGATTTAGCAGGACAAGCAGCCCCACCAACTTTGAACCAAGCACAAACCTTCCCGCAACATGAATGACAACCCCCTGATTATTACTAACTCAAATTATATGATTAATGTACGGTGGGACGAATGTGAGAACAGCATGTTCTGAATAGACCCTTAAACCCTTTATGAAGGAAGAATACTAATTCCTTTACCGAACTCCTTGTCATAGTACTGCACCTGTGGGATAAGTTGTCAAGGTATGGTTAAAAACACTATTAAAGTTAGTGTGTATTACCATGTTTTTGTGCACAGAATCGTATTCCAGTAACCCCAATGTCATGAGTAGTTGTGGCTGAAAATTTTATTGGTTTTGGCCAGCATAATATGACCCATAATAATAATCCCAACAACTCCTTCCAATTTCAAGTATCAACTGTCTTTCATCACTTTGATTTCCCTCAGTTGATTTTAGTGGTATCAAATTCCAAAATTTGCTCTTTAGGCTGTCCTGGTAGGGGATGCCCTCACCCCCCCAAGACAGGATAGTTGTTGATCTGTGCTTGTTATGGTTTTATAACATGGGGGGGTAGGTTTAAATGTAGCCTTTTTGGCACATGTGCAGTTTCCCCCCCCCCCCCCCCCCCCACTTCAATTACTGACGTATACATGTAACATTAAGGCGGCGGAATACGCACGGCAACAAAGGATACACACACATCTCTCAACACGATACGTTGAGAATAAGCCTTATATGCGCCAGTGCGTGGGGATGCTGAGTCAGTGACGCTTATTCGACGCTCTTTACATTAGGAGGGAGGGGTTTCCCCTCCCTCACCCTCCCCCTGTTTCTTTTAGACCCAGCTAACACTTCCCGTTTGGTTTCACACTGTTGCACCTTTCAGTAGAACTATAAATGAAATGAAAGAGGGGGAGGGGGCCGGGAGGGAGGGGGAACCCCTCCCTCCTTGTAACGAAAAGTAGTTAAAGCACCCCGACACCCCACCATGCACAGGCGCTTGCCCCAACGTATCGATTTTGGCGGCTTCGTTTTTGAAATGTAATAAAAACAAGGTGAAATTGGCTTGCCGTCGACATATTCACAGTGGCCCCTTACTTAGTTCTAGAGCAGGCGGTTTTCATTGCAGACATATTGCTACGTCAATAATTGAAGTGGGGGGGGGGGGGGGGGGGGAAACTGCACAAGTGCCGACTTTTTTTTTCTTCTGCAGGGAATTCCCCCTCGTCCATTCATAGCCTTTGCACTGCCTTACTGCCAATCTTTTTTTTTTTCTAATTCACTCACATGCTCATTGGATCCTACAACCCTCATTATTTTAAACATTTGTAAGGGAAGCACAGTTTACACGTATTTGGATTAATTTAATTACAGGACACCCCCCTTGCACTCTTTGGTATGAATATATGTAGCAAAATGTTACATACATAATACTGTAGCAACAATTGCGCACAACACATACTAAAAGAGTTCAGTGAAGAAAATGCTGAACCAGTAATGAATTTCTCTATATTTAGTCCAAAGGCAATACAAATAAAATGCATTCATGTTGGTTCAATTGTGTTGCACAGCCTATAAGTATACATGTATGTACATATAGTAACCTGGCCATAACCAGTGATACAATTCCACACATGCATGAACAATCTTGCTGATATTGTCAACCATATCAAACTTTATTATAGTCAGCACATCTACAGTAATCATTGTACACAGTAATCATATTACACATGCATTCAAACGTATTCATTAAAATACACTATTTTGTTCAATGCTTGGAAACATGGTAGTCATGAGTGACAGTTGCATAACAGGAGGTGATGTCCATTGACTGCTGTACCAATGGCATGTACCCAGCGGAATACATATCTGCAGTACTGTCTTTAGCTGTGTCAATCACACTTCCATCTTTAGTTACTGTCCCTTCCTTTGATGCTGGCAATTTAGAAATATTTTCGTAGTAGATACAGTCTGATGGATTGTTTCCGGATATTTCTACAGGCACTCTCATTGCATTTTCAATAACAACAAATAAAGCAAAAATTGATTGACCAGAAAAGAAAAAATGTCCCTCGCCTGTTACAGACCGTCTAATGCAGTAGAAATAGAAGCCCAATAAAGTGGTGACCTCAGAAATGTGTAGTGGAAATGAAGAATAAATAATGTGAACTTAAAAAAAAAAAGGTTGATATAAACCAAACAGAATCTGAAATGTATGTGTGGGGATAATAGAGTAGACAAAATGGTTCATACAATGTGATTTAATAAACTTAAAACGAAGCAGCTTGTGATTTACATTTACACATGTGCATGACATGCAATCCCCACAAATACATGTACATGATGTACCTTCCAACTTCTACTTCAAGTTGCTTGGTGGGTTTGTGGTGACAAATACGCCTTACATTGCCTAATGACCACTCCCATTTCTCCTTTCCATCCAGTCCCCACAACTTTAATTGGTTCGACGGAGTAAACTGGATTATATATGTATCTTCCAAATGCTTGTGTTCAGGACATACCAAGTGAACCTGACAGCTGCCTACACACATGGATCATGATGTTAGTGGTCAGTATTAGTATGCATCATATACAGATAACCTAAAACCATTGCATTGCAATTGATTACATAAATGTTCAAAATACATTTTCATAGCATATACACATATACTGTACATGAACATTGTTCAAGTATAATGTTTACTTGCATGCTCATATAATATTATAATATATATATATACTGTATATATGGAACATTCTATGAGATTTTGATGCTTGTGATATATAGCATCCAATTCAAAGTGTTATATCTTCCAAACGATTTGTGCTCTTGACTTCCTATTTTCAGCACTTCATACTACACCATTTTTCTATACTATAATACACTTTAGGGTCTTGCACTTACTCTGTGCCAGTATTGCAATGTCCAATACCCCACCGGGTTCAAATCCGCCATAACTTTCGATAGGAGTAATCAAATCGCTTCAAATTTGGATTGTAGGTAGAGAACTCCTATACCTATTGATTCGTTCTATTTATTAATTTTCATGCCATCCGCTCACTACCAGTTGAACCATTACCACTCAATGCAAGTGGACTTAACAGGCCCACCACACACTGGTGCCAGCCCTCGCCCCTCCCCCCTCAGCCCCCATCCGCTCACTACCTGTCCTTCACTGCAAGTTGCATCAGCAGTCCAGGGGCCAATGGGGGCCATAGAACTACCACTCCCCCTCACTGCAATCACACACTACCTTTGGAACCAACCATTAACCCCCATACTGCAAGTGAACTCAATACTGCAAAACCTGACCCCCACACTGCCAGCAAGGGTGCACCAGCTGCCACACAACCAGAGGATCAATGTGGCCCCCACTTAATGCCAGTGGAGAAGGCAGCCCTCACACTGCAAATGGAGTCAGTAGCCCCAACATATACAGGGGACATGTGCATGTATGCACATGTACTAATGGAATCACACATGCCCCACCAATGGAACCCGTGGAACTTTTAGCCCTCACAGGAAGTGGACTTATAGTTTAGCAGCCCCCACAGCCCCACCCCCCCACTACCTGTCCTTCACTGAAAGAGGGAGCTAATGGGACCATCCCCACACAGTACAACTACCAGCCTTCCTCATTGCAAGCCAATGGAACCATTAACTCCCAAGCTGCAATTGAACTTAAAAACCTTACACTGCAAGTCCAGTCAAAAGCGCTGCACAACCAGTGGAGCCACCAGCCCTTCCACATATGGTGTTATCAGATACTTCACTGCCAGCAGGGTAGCTAGCAGCTGCACACAACCAGGGCCAATGGGGGCCCCCATAATAATGCCCATTGACCCTGGTTCAAGATACATTGGTCAAAGATGATGGCAGTCGTACCATTGACGATGGTGGTTGTGGTAGTGATAGAGAGTGAGCAGCCCTTAAATTACCAGAAGAACCACCAGCCCCACCCCCACATAGCCAGGGGATAATGGGGCTAGGCCCTTCACTGCAAGTTTGGTCAGCAACCCTGGGGCCAAAGAGGCCATCCCCACACAGCAGAACCACAAGCAAGTGCCACTACCTTTGGAACCATTAAACCCCATGCTGCAAGTTGGAGCCATCAAGTGGAATTATTAACAGGCCCCATAATTCCAGCAAGGGAGCCACCAGTTAACCTGGCCAATGGAGCTAGCATCCAGAATGCCAGTGGAGACACCAGCCTTCTCACTGGTTGTGGAGTCGGCACCCGTAAATATTTCAGGGGAGCTATGAACACATGTATCAAAGGAACAACACATGCACTTTTCAAACACTACCAATGGACCCAGATGAACTTTTAGCCCTCACAGCAGGTGGACTTACTACTTACCCCCCCTCCCCCCCACACACACACTAGGTACCTTCCGTCAATGAAGGAGGGGCCAATGGGATTGGGACGGTACAACCACCAGCCCTCCTCTTTGGAAGCCAATAGAACCAACAATCGGAACTACATGTACAAATAGCACATGCCCTCACTACCAGTTGAACCCTTAGCCCATATTGGGGCCAGCCCCTGTGGCCCCCCCCCCCCCCTCACCCCCTGTCCTTCTCTGCAAGTGGATTCAGCAGTCCAGGGGCCAATGGAGCCATAGAACTATATAGCTACCACTCCCCCTCACTGCAATCACACACTACCTTTGGAACCAACCATTAACCCCTATACTGCAAATCCTGTGGGCAGCTCTGCACAAACATTGGAGCTACCAGCCTTCTCACAAATAGAGTTATCATACCCCCACACTGCTAGCAGAAATGTGGCCCCCAGAATAATGCCAGTGGAGATGCCAGCCATCACACAGCAAATGGAGTCGGCATCCCCAACAATTTTAGGGGAGCCACTAACTACATGTACAGATAACACATGCCCTCACTACCAGATGAACCATTAACCCTCACTCCGCAAGTGGACCTAGCAGGTCCCATGCACTGAGGCCAGCCCACCCCCCCACTGCCTTTCTATTGCTGCATATAAGTTGAGTCAGCAGTTGAGGGGCCACCAGGGATGAACCACCAGCCCCCTCACCTCAAGCTCGTGAACAATACCAGTGGAACCTGTAAAGTGTTCCCTACAACTGAACTTAATAGCCTCACATGTCCATGCAGTCAGCAGCCCATGCAAAACTTATGGAACCATTCCAGGGCCAATGGGGTAACCTCCACAAAGCCAGTGCCCAAATTGAGTCCGCAGCCCCCACACAAACAGGGGCCTGTAGGGCCAGCTCCGCACAGTAGAACCACCAGCCCTTCTCTGCTCACTTCAAATGGAGCCACTAGACACACTGCAAGTCCAGTCAGCCATCAGCTGCCACATAACCAGGAGTCACCCCACAATAATACAATGGACCAGTGGAGACCCCAGCCACCTGAACTACATGTACCAATGGACCCACACATTCCCTGCTCCTAACACAACACATGGAACCAGTGGAACCATTAGCCCTTACTGCAATTGGACTTAGCACTGGGGCCAGGTCCTTTACTGCAAGTTGAATTGATCAACGGTCCAGCCCCGCCCCCCCCCCCCCCCCCCCCCCCCCGAAACTGCATATGGACTTGGCACCCCGACACTTTTAGGGGAGCCATCATCTACCAGTGGAGCTACTAGCCCACACACTATGTGTAAATCACCAGTCCTCATTGGAGCCACTAACAAATAGATACACAACTACTGAAGTTGCCTTTCATTTGCAGTGTGTACATGTGTATACCTGTTTTCTGTACACAAAATTGTGTATCTGTTTATCTGAGGTGAAGTGAAGCCTTGTTATTGGTGGGTGAATATCATTACCTGCCCTAGCAGTACTGATATACGCAAGCAAGGTATACAAGGTTTGAATTGTACATTTCTTTTCTTTAGAAAATGTACATGCACTCTCTTGCTGGAAACTAGTGCTTTATAATTTATATTTATATTATGGGCTGGCACCAGTGTGTGGTGGGCCTGTTAAATCCACTTGCATTGAGTGGTAATGGTTCAACTGGTAGTGATGGCATGTGCTCATGGTACATGTCCCCTGACCAATGGAGGGTTTGTGGTTGTACTGTCCCATTGGCTGATTGGCCCCTCTTTCATTGTAGGACAGGTAGTGGGAGGTGGGGGGGGTGGGGTGGAGGGCTGACTACTAGTATCAACTATGAGGGCTTAAACTTCCACTTGTTCTGTTATAGTGTTTGAAGGGGGCATGTGTGGTTTCTTTGGTACATGCAAGTACATATACATGTAGTTCATGGCTCCCCTGAAATTTTTGGGGTTGCTGAATCCATTTGCAGTGCGAGGGCTGGTTTCTCCACTGGCATTATTCTGGGGGCTCGATTGACCACTCGTATTATCATACCCGTATTTGTTGTGTGTGATAGATTATGCGTACAACTCCATCAAGCTGTCATTGCAAATCTGACCCTTCCCCCCCCCCCCCCACCAGCACCACCAAAATGTGCGACTTTCCTCGAACTCCAAAGTGAATTAAACAGCAGCCATTGTCTATCAATATAATGGGTACTGCATCGATTCGGTTTGGTCAATGAATACTAATTAAAGGTGTTTCTTTGACACTAGCAACCGCAATACGGATTGATCCGGATTGGGGTGTGCATCCACACTAGCTAATTAGTATACATCAACCAAACCGAATCGATGCAGTTAGGGTGTGCCAATGACTGATAAGTAATGGCCGCTGTCTCGAGCAAACCCACTGGGAATGGCGTACATTTGCTTAGCGGTGTACATGGATCGAGATACGCAAAAGTCACCTTAGAAAAAAAAAATGGACATGTAGCCTTGTTCTGTTACATGTATACCATTACTACCTCCATTAGAGTCCTTAACCTGTGTGCATTTACATCTCGTATAATTGTATGGATCATGCATGCTTATAAACTTTTTGTATTTAATTATACACTAGGTTTTTCATCTTCATCAGCTTCCACGTACGATTGTACCTACAATGCATTAGCTATCCACTGATAGATTAACTTGTTGCATACAACTCCATTGAGCTGTCGTTCCACATCTGTCCCCCCCCCCCCTACCCATATCCCCACCAAATGTGCGAGTTTGCTCCAAACTCCAAAGTGAATTTAACAGTGCTCAGCCATTTTCTATCATGTGTACGCCCTTAACTGCATCGATTTGGTTTGGTCTATGAATACTAATCAGCTAGTGTGGACGCACCCTCAATCCGGATTGGATGAGTATTCATAAACCAAATTGATGCAGTTAGGGCGTGCCAATGACTGATAATAAATGGCCGCTGTCTCGAGTCCACACGAAACCTGCGCATTGTTGGGAATTGCATACGTTTGGTTAGCAGCGTACATGAAGCTATGCAAAAGTCACCTTAGAAAAAAAAGGGGCACGTGGTTCACCCTTGTCCTGTTACACCATTAGAGTCCAACCTGTACGCATTTACGTCTCATATAATTGGCATGCTTATAACCTTTTTGTATTTCTGCAAGACTGTAGACAACGGGGTGCTTAGGGGTGCTGAAGCACCCTGAGGAGACCTTTTAAAATAAAAAAATAGCAGTTTTCTTGTATTCAAGGTATAACTTGACGTGATGTATAACTACATATACATGCATGTTTGAAACTTGTATACTCATATCATGCGCATAAAAAATGAATTAAATCTCAGTTTATAACTTTTCTTTAGGAGTATAGGAATGCGCTACCCTAACTCAATTGCCAGCAATCAGATGCCGGTTCCTGTGAGCTCTAAGCTGTTGCGGGGTCTGTTGCAATTCCCGAAACACACAGCAATATATGTGCACTGGTACTTGCTCAACAGCCTACCAAATGCATCTACCTGTTATTGGAAATTGTGAGATTTATACAAATTAATGTGCTTCTACATACATGTAGACAGCTGCATACATACATACATTGACAAATTGTATAACCATGGTCCAAGAAAATGATAGTGTCCTCTGCATGCTTTTATTGTGCTACAGCTGTTCAAAACCAAGTGCTAGTAACAGGGCAGCCTGTTCTCCTCAATTGGGTTCAACAAAAAGCAATTGCAAAATTCAATAAACATGTATATATGGACTGTCGATCTGTATGCCACCACCATGCAGTTCATATATGGCAGCAATATGCATATGATAAAAATAAACGTATCAGTGCAAAATGTGTGCTGCTTTGCCTGAGAGAGCTAAAATGCTCTATATCCCCATGCATTCTTTCATCCATTCATGGCTGAGAAGTACAATGAACCTAAACAGACTAGCTGAACTGGTGAATCGTTCTACATGTCCATGAGGCCTCTTAGACCTAAGTTAAGTGATTGGAAACAAATTTATTCAAGGAGGCAGTACATTTACAGGCAGCTTGTGTAACATTTTTTTATTTTCCCTTCGATATTTTCTGCTATAATTTGTACATAATTACTCAGGGATGTTAAGGCAGCCTACACAAGAAAACATATTTACATGATGTTGACAATATGTCGACAAGTATGTTCATGATTACATCATTATGACATAGTGCAAATCACTGTTTATTCAAGTATTGCGATTGTACGGAAGATATTTTTGTAAAGCATTCATACCTATTGTCATGCTAGGGTATTTTAGCGCTTAGATTTCGTATATGACGCGTAGAAGTTTTGGCTTGACAATATAAAAGTTGCAGCTGTCGAGCGGGAAAGTTCAGTTACGTCATATTTTATCGCCTTAAGAGGGTCGTTTGTGAAAAGCAAAACGGCGCTGATGAAGACGAGGGCGGATAAGAGGACTTTTGTGCCTGGTATGTTACACGATGTTTCTATTGCTCATCTACGCTTAGGATGTGATTGGAACGTACTTGGTTCGCTAGATTTCATCGTGTTTATGTAAATACGCCGCCATTTTGAAAAAATACTAAGCAGGATTGCTACGAAGGCTGAAGTACATCTTACACAACCTAAGCGTAACTTTGTCCAGCGTGTAATCACCGCCACTATCGCTCGATGGCTAATTGTTACCGATACGTACGCTTTCAAGTAAACCTGAACAATCGAACAACACTATTAGGTGGACATATATATATAGCATTCTTAAGCCAAGTTTGACGGCAATGCAACATGTTATATGGCTTTTACACTTTATGAAAGGTTAAATATGTACGGTCTGGGTACGAGACACGCGTAGGCTGCCTTAACACCCCTGAGTAGTTATTGCAGAAGAGTCCATAGGCGTCGGAACCGGGGGGGCAGAGGGGGCTATCGCCCCCCCTGCAACGATAAAGGGGGGGCGAACGTATCGTTCCGCCCCCCCATTATTGGCTCGGGTTAATTTTATTCACAATCCTAAGTGGTGCCAATTACGATCGAACATCCGGCCGCCGCATAGCACAATCAATTAACATGTACAACATTGCAGTGAATCAGATAATGCTAACAGCTGCCAATTGCCGCTCGCATAGGATTAACTGCCATATTAATTGCTGGTTGGATCGTGTATCGCAGTGATGAAGTGTCAGCAAAGAATAATACTATCCCCCCTCCGCCACCACCAAAACAATGGCTCGTGTTTGAACATAGATAGTTTAAACTATCTATGGTTCGAACGAGCGTATTGTCGTAATCCTGCGCGCCGTTCTTCAAAATCTTGTTAGAGCAAAATTTCTTTCCAGAAATGTTGAAACAAAAAACGCGCTAGCGTTAATGATTACGATACGCTCGTTTAAACATGAGCCATTTTTTAAATGGGGGGCTTAGTATACATGTAAAATAAAGGCCTAGGCCTCTTGCGTGGCCGCCGCGTTTTTGTGTAGTTTTTGGAGTTTTTTAAACGCAAAAAGCGTTGGCTTCTGGGGCGGAGCCCCAGACCCCGATGGGGGAGCTCACAGCGCTCCCCCATACCCCCTAGCTGGGCGGGAGGGGTGCCCCCCTCCCGGACCCTCCCCGGGGCATCACCCTTAGCGCCCCCCCTTCTATTATCTCCTTCCGACGCCACTGTAAGACCAATATACAACTGATTAATTATATCTATATCTCTGCACTAGGGTATTCATCTTCGGGCGACACTGCTCCCACGTACAATCGTACCCGTATTCTTTGTGTGCAGTAGCTACCGCCCCAGTACCGGTATCCGCTGATAGATTGACGTTTGCGCGCACAACTCCATCGAGCTGTCGTTGCACATGTGCCCCCCCCCCCCCCCCCCCCCCCCCCCCTCCCCCCACAGATCCCCACCAAATGTGCGAGTTTCCTCCAAACTCCAAAGTGAATTAAACAGCAGCCATTTTCTATCATGGGTACGCCGTAAACTGCATCGATTCGGTTTGGTCGATGAACACTATTTAGCTAATGTGGACGCACCCCCAAAAATACGGATCGATCCGAATTGCAGTTGAGTAGCTAGTGAAGAAACGTATTTCTAATCAAAGTACATGTCGAATTTGGAAGGCGGGAAACGGGCCAGTAAGACCAAAACGGTCGTACATCATTGTGTATTAGCGAGTTTTACCACAAGATCGAATTGTGCCGGTAATTGTGGCAGTAATATGATAATGAATTCGCTTGCATGCACAATACTTACCTTCAATAGAATCCAAGGCGTGGTACCACTCGTCCATCTTCGAAATCGATTCAAAGGCCAGACAAAGCGAATAAGTTTGGAAGGTTATAGTAATATGGTTCAAACATGTGTCATTTCCCGCGACTTTGGTTGCCAAAAAGTCAGTCAGTAGATGCGCACCCGTCTTGCCCGCTTGCAATTTGTTGTTTGCCCAGTCGAGTTCCTCTTTCCAGTCGCTTATAAAGCACATGGTAGGGTTCGAGCTACTGATACTAAGAACCACAAAGCGACATTTCCAGTTCTGAACAAGACGTACGTTGTGTAGTCGGATAAAATTCACATAATATCTCTCTGGCTCATAAAACAAACCTTGTATGCATCCTTTGCAATTGGCTGGTTGTCCGTACTAGTAGCATCCACATCCGCTGTATTCCTAACGTACAAATACTCCGCATAGTAACACTGATCATTATATGGATGAGATAAACGAGTTTCTTTGCTACCCCAGGTCTTTTCACAACATGCATCCATATCAGCATTGATCTCGTGATCAAACGTTCAATCATGTGACTAAGCGATTTTATATTGGCAGATTTTGTATTGCGGGCAAAACTCGTAGCATGTCAATGGATATAAAACTTGCTGCGTTAACCCGCTGTTAGATGTGTAAAGCGATAATCACAGGGCTGGATAAACCGGTCTGGAACTCCGAAGGTCCGGCGAAAGCCTTTTACATAACCACACCCATTTTCTAATTAATTACATTAATCACAATATGAGTTATAAATTGCAAGTATGCTATAGGTCATTTTAATACTTTGTAGCCCGATGCTACAAACAAAGAAAGGACGCATGGTTTTAATATACAGGTTTCCTGAACAAGCACAGAATAGAACCGAAGAGCACATCAAGAGTGCTCAGTATATATGTTTACTGACATGTAAATGTAGTGCCTTGTACGTACAATATGTCATTTCATACCTCCATCCATTGGTCATGAGACCTTTGGCAGGCTCTGTAATCAAGAACCAGCTCAGCAAAGGGATTATACATGTATATGGAGTTAGTTCAGAGACCTTAGGCTAGTGATTTTGGTGGCAAAATTCACTACATCCCTCATCATGCTGTTATCAGATGGGATAAGAATTCAACAATACTTAGGATTGTACCGGTATATGATACTTTGGCAAGATCTGTAGGCCCATTATTGAATGTATGCTGATCATGCTAATGGGAGGGATGAAATAGTTCAGCTTTGCCTAACCACAAGATGAAATGCTTCACATTCCGAATACTGATCAACAACGCTGCGTGTTTTCCATTTTAAAGGTCTCTATGACTCATTCATCAGCCTGATCGGCATCAACTGAAGCCATGACTGGCACGAGGCTACATGTACACCAAACGGCGGTAAAATGCAGTGTATCGGCGGAATTAATATTCACAATTATCTGTATATATATATATTAATACTGCGTTTCGCGAAGCAACTTCAGGTGGCCAGAAGTAATGTTGGAGATCGGAACAACGTGCAAATACATAAGGGGGTAGTAAGACATGTCTTTAATTTGGCACTAAGCAAATACAAAAGTAAATTTGGAATTTGCTAGCTCCACAAGCGAAGTGAATTCGTAGAAATGTAGTGTAAGCTATATCCAGTTCATTACTTAGTGTCGTTAGTCATTACAATTGCAAATCGCGTTATTCCAAACAATGACAAAAGAACCAACGCTTGAAATAAGCATAATCAGTACAGCAAAGAGGGCTACTTGCAAGGTGGCGTCAGAAAACAGCGTCAGCTTCTACGTACATGTATGCTCTGGTTCGGACACGCCCCTCTTTTACTCAAGTTGTTGTAATTTTCTCAAAACTTTGCTATAAGCTTTTTCGTTGTTTAGGCAGCTATTTTTTGACCTCTTGTCGCCAAAAACACGTGATTTCCAACTTTTATGCCATCCGCCATCAAGATCGTAGGCAATCTTTATACGCTCCTCCATCTCGATCGAATATCTACAGAGCCGATGGTTTAAAAGAGTATCCGAAGGATTTAAAAATGAAGCCCAATGGTTTAGTGGTATATTATTAGAGCTAAAAGTTTTATGTGCCATTCAATGCGAGGACCAGAGGTCGCAATATAACGTCTACATGTAGGTTAAAACCACCTACATGTAGGCGTGCGGTCAATCTATCATTAAATGTGGACATCAAAATTGCATCCTCCATCCATTCTATTCTAAAGGGCACTGATCCTGGTCCCTCTGGCCTAAGGATTTATTTTAATCATTGATGGCACCCAACTCCATTTCTTCATCTCTTACAGTGGTGTTCACCGAAAGTGGGGGAAAATGCAATATAATGCACATTTTTGATAATATCTCGTGAATGGTATACGATTGTATCATATCAATTACATTATTAGATTCAGCATCTACTTCTGAACAGAGTACATTCACTTAAATTCAATTATAACTTGTAAACAAAACAATACACCATAGTAAACAACTGCTGTTCAGGTTGGATGTTCAATAATTATATTCATATCTATAATTATTATTAATTTAGTCCAAAGGCAATACAAATAAAATGCATTCATATATGTTGGTTCAATTGTGTTGCACAGCCTATAAGTATACATGTATGTACATGTAGTAACCTGGTCATAACCAGTGATACAATTCCACACTTGCATGAACAATCTTGCTGATATTGTCAACCATATCAAACTTTTTTATAATCAGCATATCTACACTTATCATTGCACGCACAGTAATCATATTAATTTACTCACACATGAATCCCAAAGTATTCATTAAAATGCACTATTGTGTTCATTGTTTGGAAACATGGTAGTCATGAGTGACAGTTGCATAACAGGAGGTGATGTCTGTTGACTGCTGTACCAATGGCATGTACCCAGTGGAATACGTACTTTAGTTGGGTCAATCACACTTCCATCTTTAGTAACTGTTCTTTCCTTGGATGCTGGCAATTTAGAAATGTTTTCGTAGTTAATAAAGTCTGATGTATTGTTTCCTGATATTTCTGTGTAACCAACCAGCAGAATGTATATCTGCAGTACTGCCTTTAGCTGGGTCAATCACACATCCATCTTTAGTTACTGTCCCTTCCATTAATGCTGGCAATTTAGAAACATTTTGGTAGTAGATACAGTCTGATGTATAATTTCCAGATATTTCTACAGGCACTCTCATTGCATTTTCAATAACAACAAATAAAGCAAAAATTGATTGACCAGAAAAGAAAAAATGTCCCTCGCCTGTTACAGACCGTCTAGTGCAGTAGAAATAGAAGCCCAATAAAGTGGTGACCTCAGAAATGTGTAGTGGAAATGAAGAATAAATAATGTGAACTTAATTGATATAAACCAAACAGAAACTGAAATGTATGTGTGGGGATAATAGAGTAGACAAAATGGTTCATACAATGTGATATAATACTTAAAACGAAGCAGCTTGTGATTTACATTTACACATGTGCAGGACATGCAATCCCCACAAATACATGTACCTTCCAACTTCTACTTCAAGTTGCTTGGTGGGTTTGTGGTAACAAACACGCTTTACATTGCCTAATGACCACTCCCATTTCTCTTTTCCATCCAGTCCCCACAACTTTAATTGATTCGACGCAGTAAACTGGATTATATATGTATCTTCAAGGTGCTTGTGTTCAGGACATACCAAGTGAACATGACAGCTGCCTACACACATGGATCATGATGGTAGTGGTCAGTATTAGTAGGCATTATGTACACTATTTCAGTGAAACCAATATGTAATAACATTGCATTACAATTGATTACAAAAATGATCCAAATACCTTCTTTTTTTATCTCATAGCATACATTTATACTGTACATTTTAACATTGATCAGGTATAATGTATACATTGGAACACAGCTGCAGTACTTTCCTCAGCAAAAGAAGAGAAGAAACGGAAGTACAACAGTGCAGCTGAAGCACGTCGAGCATCTTTTACCCCTTTTGTTGTATCTACTGTGGAATGCTGAGTTTAGAGGCGAATTTCTTACTAAAAAGGTTAGCCCAAAGCATTAGCATTAAATGGGAGAACCTCTGGGGCAAACTACAGGATGGCTGCGTGCAAAGCTGAGTTTTGCAATACTTCGAGCAACAAATCTTTGCTTGCGTGGTTCTCGCATCAAGTGGAGAAGTGGTGTTGGAATGGATGATGGTGCTGGGCTACCGGCAGAATTGCCAATATTACTTTTATTTCATTCTTTTGTTCTGTTGTTTTGTTGTTTATGTTTCCTCTTTTACTGTTTTTATTATTAATTATTGATTATATATAATTATATATAATTATATAATATTATAATTATCATTTTATTATTATAATAAATTATAATTATATATATATGGGACAGTTTCCGCGAAAATGTCACCCTTTTATAACATTATAAAGTTATAAAAATGCTTCATGTTTGAATCGTAATATCTTCCGAACGCTAAATGGTATCGACTTCCTATTTTCAAAAGTTCATAATACACCATGTCTCTACGACAGACTATATTTTGGAGTCTTGCACTTGCTCCACGCCAGTTTTGCAACGTTTGATACCCCACTGGGTTCAAACTCGCCATAACTTTAGGTAGGAGTAATCAAATCACTTCAAATTTGGTTTGTAGGTACAGAGGTCCTATACCTATCGATTTGTACTGTTCGTTAATTTCTATGACATCCGTTACGGAGATACAGTTGAACAATATACGTACACTTTTCCCGCTCGATTCGCGCCAAAGATTTTGGCAAATCGCGTCCCGCTCAATGTATGGGGAGGCGGTTGTTATATCATTGGCGCGAATCGAGCGGGAAAAAGTGCACGTAGTTTGTTCAACTGTATCACCGTAACGGATGGCATAAAAATTAACGAACAGTACAAATCGATAGGTATAAGACCTCTGTACCTACAAACCGAATTTGAAGCGATTTGATTACTCCTAGCTAAAGTTATGGCGGGTTTGAACCCGGTCGGGTATCGAACGTTGCAATACTGGCGTGGAGCAAGTGCAAGACTCCAAAATGTAATTTATGGTAGAGAAATGGCGCAGTATGAACTGCTGAAAATAGGAAGTCAATAGCGTTTAGCTTTCGGAAGATATAGGAATTCAAACATGAAGCATTTTTATAACATTATAATGTTATAAAAGGGTGACATTTTCGCGGAAACTGTCCCATATATATATATGGGACAGTTTCCGCGAAAATGTCACCCTTTTATAACATTATAATGTTATAAAAATGCTTCATGTTTGAATTCCTATATCTTCCGAAAGCTAAACGCTATTGACTTCCTATTTGCAGCAGTTCATACTGCGCCATTTCTCTACGATACATTACAGTTTGGAGTCTTGCACTTGCTCCACGCCAGTATTGCAACGTTCGATACCCGACCGGGTTCAAATCCGCCATAACTTTAGGTAGGAGTAATCAAATCGCTTCAAATTCGGTTTGTAGGTACAGAGGTCTTATACCTATCGATTTGTACTGTTCGTTAATTTTTATGCCATCCGTTACGGTGATACAGTTGAACAAACTACGTGCACTTTTTCCCGCTCGATTCGCGCCAATTATATAACAACCGCCTCCCCATACATTGAGCGGGACGCGATTTGCCAAAATCTTTGGCGCGAATCGAGTAGGAAAAGTGGACGTACTTTGTTCAACTGTATCTCCGTAACGGATGTCATAAAAATTAACGAACAGTACAAATCGATAGGTATAGGACCTCTGTACATACTAACCGAATTTGAAGCGATTTGATTACTCCTACCTAAAGTTATGGCGGATTTGAACCCAGTGGGGTATCGAACGTTGCAATACTGGCGTGGAGCAAGTGCAAGACTCCAAAATATAGTCTGTCGTAGAGACATGGTGTATTATGAACTGTTGAAAATAGGAAGTCGATAGCGTTTAGTGTTCGGAAGATATAGCGATTCAAACATGAAGCATTTTTATAACTTTATAATGTTATAAAAGGGTGACATTTTCGCGGAAACTGTCCCATATATATATGGGACAGTGTCCATGCAGCAGATTTGGGCTGGTGGGCTTATAATTTAATCATGATAAAAATTGCACATTACATTACACAATACATCTTTACAATGGTAAAAGCTTTTTAGATCTCGTACACTTGTTCCCACACCATTTCTAACTGTGGAAATCAATTTGTGACCTACATATTTTCTGTGCTGTTCGTATAACGTTCATTAACCCCGTGGGTTAGAAATCCTCATTTTTCAAGGTGCGAGTGTTGAAAACACATCAAATTTAGAACGTAAATAGTGGAGTCCTATAGCTACTGATTTGTTCAGATTGTTCATTTGTATATTATCCATTACAGTGATATGGCAGTGCAGAGTAATGTATCCTAGTGCACTTCCCGTTCTTCGGAAACATTCATATTTGGCTCCACTAATTCTTCACCCCAAAGACCCAGTACCGCTTTTGCTATGGTTTTGCTTTCATTACAGCTGACTATGACATTACAACTAGCGATTAGAGAAGTAAAGGTAACAAGTAATCAAGGCGATCATGCAATGCACGTGGACTCTAGTGCCAACTCGGTACACATGCCTTCGATAAACTCACATCACAGAAATCTATAGTGCTGATTATGTAGTGCTATGGTGCTGATTGTGTAGTGCTATGGTGCTGATTGCATAGTGCTATGGTGCTGATTGTGCAATGCTATGGTGCTGATTGTACAGTGCTATGGTTGCAATTGTGTAGTGCTATGGTGGTAATGATTGTGAAGTACTATGGTGCTGATTGTGTAGTGCTATGGTGGTGATTGTGTAGTGCTATGGTGGTGATTGTGTAGTGCTATGGTTGCAATTGTGTAGTGCTATGGTGGTGATTGTGCAGTGCTATGGTGCTGATTGTGTAGTGCTATGGTGCTGATTGCGAATTGTGCTGTATTTATGAAGTAGTGCTCAGGTGCAGTGCTTGTGAAGTAGTACTAAGGTACAGGGCGTTTGAAGCATGGTGGCCATGACCCCCACCTTTGTTCAGTAAATGGAGTGGGGGGGGGGAGTGCAACACTCGATCCTAAAAATTCTAAGATCTCTTGTCCATCGGCCTATAAGCACACTTATAATTAATTGTTTACATACCTTCCTACACACCTGATGGTGCTGTCCTTCTGAAGTAATGCCTTGGTGTCATGCTAGTAAAGTAGTGCTGCGGTGCATGCTACATTTATCAAGTAGTGCTGGAGTGCTTGTGATGTACATGTAGTGCTATGGTGTGTGCCTACTTGTGAAGTGCTTTTCAACACCACATCTGGCATCCATGAGAAACACAGGGCCGGAAATTTAGTCCATTTAGGGGCAAACTGTAAAATGATCAATTCACTCTAGACAGTGCTAATTACTTGGTTTTGAGTGCAGTCGGATTTCACTACATGTACCATGATGAGGCATATCGTATTTTTGGTATTTCAAACAGACAGACACACCATTGACTCAAAACATCATTGCATACATGTAGTTGAGTGAATTCAGTGCCATGTATGTACAATATGTCATTGCATATCTCTGTGCATTGGTCATGAGACCTTTGGCAGGCATGCCAATGGGAGGGATGAAATAGTTCAGTTTTGTTTAACCACAAGATGAGATCCAACACATGCTTCCCATTCTGAATACTGATCTGCACACCACTGTTTAATTTTCATTTCAAAGGTCTCTATGACTCGTTCATCAGCTCTGATCGCCAACAACTGAAGCCACGACTGTCATGAGGCTACATGTACACCAAATGGATGCATGTGCGGTAAAATGCAGTGTATTGACGGATCTAATATTCACAATAATCTGTAAATGAGTCAATATTAACTATACTGCGTTTCGCGGATCGCGAAGCAACTTCAAGTACCAAGAAGTAATGTTGGAGATCGAAACAATGTGCTAAAATAAGGGGGTAGTAAGACATGTCTTTGGCACTAAGCAAGTACAAAGGTAAATTGGAATTTGCTAGCTCCACAAGCGATGTGAATTCGTAGAAATGTAGTGTACAGTGTGTTTTTGGTACAAAGGGCTATACAAATTAAAGTTGGAACACCACGATAGAATGTATAAAGTAGCACACACATCCAGCTTCGTGAAACATTCCAAGTACTTTTAATTGTCTGCATAAATTGCCATAATGCATTTTTACGACTCGCATCTGCAACTTATAGACCGTAGTGTGCGTTTTGTATAAATTTGTATATCTACGTAGTTCTACGATGACGATGACGTAAATCTAACACCAAATTGTACGCCATTTCATTTGGTTCCAAGTATATGATTCGTGCTTAACTTATGAATACAATTAATCAGGTCGTTTTTACCATTCGATATTGGTACATTACTATATCATTCGTAGGTAATGACAACACAAATTCTAAATAATGCACACACAGTTTGGGCCAAAACAATATGGCCACTAATGTTTTGATCCTTCCCGGGATGACGGCTATGACTGATAGCGGTCGCTTTTAAAAATTGTATTAGAGCTATAGTACTACATTGCACGTGGAGCTGCCAAATTTTCTATTAGCTCTGCCCAATTAAGTCCACACCTGCGATTAAGTTATTTGGCCACTGTCCAGTTCATTACTTAGTGTCGCTAGTTATTAGAATGTGTCTACTATAAAAGGGCGAAAGGATAAGTCACTATCATTGACAAGTTCATAACTGATCAGTTGGAGGTGAGGAGAAATTTTTCTATCATTCCTATCCAACTTTTGCTCACCGGCTTTTCATCCGCAGGCAGTGGAACATGATTGCAGTTATTTTACATATCTTCGCGATAGTTTGTGCAATAGCATCATTTGGTGGTAACTTACTTTGGTACCATTGTCTTGCGCGCTTGAATGCCGCTGGTAATACATTCACCTTGTAGACTCTTGCCCTGCTGGACAGTTTGACTGTACAGGAACAGGAAATGGAAATGGAACGAGTTGCATAAGTGCAGCTTTGGTGTGCAACAACATAGTAAATTGTCCCACTGGTGGGCTGGATGAAAACACCGCTATGATCTGTGGTAAGCCTAATGCATTTCTGCTACCACTGGTTACTTCATTCGCACGTGATTTTAATTTTCATCATGCACGTGACAGGTTGCAAACGAATCCCAAGGAACAATAATTGTGTGTGTGTCGTCGGTCCAGGCAATGAGATTGTTTGTGGCTGCGCATTAGGAACAGTTCCTATCAACATGACATGTGGTATGGGCCTGCACGGTGGTATTTTAATTTTCCATTCGTTTACATGTATGCGTCCCTCGTTCCCACGAATAGCACGTGCTCCCCCTCAACCGGCGCCCAAAGGAAATAGTATGCATGCAGCATGTAATTGTCAGTCCAATATGTATATTTAAATATCACACTCACATTACAGCCAAAGGTAAGACCAATCCACCAGGTGGACCAGGTGGACCAGGTGGGCGAACTCGGCCGGGTAAGAGAGCGGCCAGAAAAATGATCAAACTCTTCTGAAGCACATAAATTGCAACTTTAAAACTTTGGCATGTAGTGACTGATACAATTTGTTTAACTTCTGATTCCGGACAGTGTACAGATTCTGATGTACTTACGAAGTGTAAGACTTAAAATGTACTGTATATTCCTTTCAATGTTCTTATTTTTAGTGTTTATTTGTCGTTTCAAAAACTTAATGCATGCATCAATGCAAATGTATATAAGATATGAAAACTTTCTGACTTCGTCAACTGTTGGAAATATTGCTGAATTAAGTATCAGTGAAGAACATAATGATTACACATGTAGATGTGTATATATGTTGCTTTCCTTGTGACGGATGCCGTCACCAAGAACAATTTAATTTGAATACGCATGCGCGCATGTAATACTTGAGAATGATCAGTTAGAACTGCCTGAGAGTTGACATTATATACGTGCAATCCGTCACATATGATATGGTGGCAGCGGTGCCGGAAATTGTAACGCCAGGAAGTTTCAAGTACCCTGGCCTAGCCACGTTTTCATGTCAAAAACACGCTCAGGTCTTTGCTACAAGAAGGACGACACCAAGTACACAAAGGATACAATGGCTTAACTGAAGGTGCAGGAGTTACTGCAAATGCTGATAGAGGACTGGACGAAGCGGGAAGTGGAGAGAGAGAACGTCGCAAAAAAGAGTTTGATGCAGAGAGGCGAAGAAGAGACGAAGAAAAAGAACGAGAAAACCAGAAGAGAGAAAAAGAGTTTGAGGCAGAGAGGCGAAGAAGAGACGAAGAAAGAGAAGCGACAGAACGAGAAAGCCAGAAGAGACTGGACCAGATGCAGGCTTACATGGACAACCTATTGAAACTGGTGGAGGGAACGGCAGTACAACGCAGTCGAGGTCCCGAGATTATAGCGAAGCTAGTTCCGTTGAACGAAAAGGATGATGTAGAGGCATATTTAGTCACGTTCGAAATGATAATGGCAGCCCACAACATTTCAGAGGACAGGTGCCCGCACTATATATATTTGACTTCCCAGTTAACGGGCAAGGCCCAATTGGCCTTTGGTGCTGTTTCTCCTTCAGATAGTGGGAATTAAAGCGGCAATTCTCATCAGGTATGGGATTAACGAGGAAGAATACAGGAGGCGATTTCGGTCGGCGAGGTGAAAGGATGGGGAAATGAACAGAGAGCTAGCCGTAAAGCTGATGGAGTGGCAAGCCAAATGGCTGAAAGAATGTCACACTCTCGAGGATGTCATGAATGCTGTGGGGAAAGAGCAGTTTCTCAACACACTGCCGACAGATAAGAAGTTGTGGGTACTCGATCGAAAGCCAGAAACATGTGTGCAGGCAGGCGAGTTGGCGGACGAGTACGAGCAGGCAAGGCGGACTGAAACGGAGACGTTGGCTACTAAGCCAAACCGAGTGGGTTCCCGTGAATGTCAGTACTGTGGAAAGTCGGGTCATGCCGAGGAAGACTGCTATAAGAGGAAAAGATAAGAAAGTCAATGAGGCAGAGGTACTCAGTGTTACCACTGTAAAAAGCAAGGACACATGTCGTGGGAATGCCCAGAAAAAAGTATGGTGTACAAGGAACGGATGGACAGGTGACATGCAGGTGGCAGACCAATGTACATGTACAAGACGGGCAAGGTGGAGGGACAAGAGGTCGCCGACATTCATCTTGACACGGGATGTTCGAGAACAATGGTCCGTCGGAATTTGGTTGCCATGGAGAAGGTCATTGTTGGGAAGGTCGTGAAAATCACCTGTGCACATGGAGACACCAAACTTCATCCCCTTGCTTTAGTGGAGGTAGAACTGGATGGAGCTCATATTCAGGTGGAAGCGGCTTTATCTGAGGAACTACCTGCATGTGTCTGTTTTGTTGGGAACAGATGTTCCCGAGTTAACCCATTTGATAAGTGCAACAGGATTAAGCATCAACTTAGTAAGTCAAGAGCAAGTGATGGTGGTGAGGACAAGAGCCAAAGCCAAGCAGCAGCTGGAAGAAGAGCTTATTAGAAAGGAAAAAGAGCTTTTGTACATGTCTGGTGCACAACCTAATACAAGTGTTCGTGTAAATGAACCTGCGGCATGTGATAATGTTGTTCCCTCTAGGTCGGAGAGTGAAGCTGATCGAGCGAAACGACAGTCTCCTATGGAGAATTCAAAGCTGACTAAGTTTCAAAGACGAGAGATCAGGAAGAAGGCTCAGGAGACTGAAAAGTCATGGGAGGGAGGCAATTCAGAGTATCTGGACATTACAATCGAGGACTTGAAGAAGCTGCAAGCTGAGGACCCAACCCTAGCGGAAGTAATAAGGGCAGCTGATTGGTCAGCGAATGACAGAAACGAATCGCGATCGGTAGCAGAATACTACAGGAGGGAGGGGCTCGTGTATCGAAGATGGACACCAATGGGGCGGAGCTCAACATTTCAAGTGGAACAGTTGGTGTTACCGACGCGCTGTCGAGGTACGGTACTGAAACTCGCACATGACGCTCCCTCAGGCGGTCATTTGGGGAGGGAGAAGACAGGTCGTCGTTTACAGAGCTGGGAATCACAACAAGATTGCAGATGCGTTGTCTCGTGCAGCAAGACAGTTTGCTGCAACAGAATGAGGATGATGTGTGACGGATGCTGTCACCAAGGACAATTTAATTTTAATACGCATGCGCGGTTTGATGCATGTAATACTTGAGAATGATCAGTTAGAACTGCCTGAGAGTTGACATTATATATATAATCCTCTTTACCTATGAAATGACAGATGACGGAGCAGAAAGTTTTTTACCAGGTCCTGTGTACATGGAAGTATGCCTTCAACCATTCTGGTGGTGTACACTGAAATGTTGTAGTAAAATCAATCTGTAATTGCAGACCTTCATAAACCGCAATTGGAATGAATTGCAGCTCACTTCATTTGTCTGATTCATCACACTTCATCTACAGTTGGTTGGGGGGATTGGTCTTTATACATGCACATGTAGCTCCTCGCATATAACACAGGTATGGTAAGGCTATCAGAATTCTCGTGTCCGATAGGCTTGTTTCCCTCAACAATGCCACCTAGGAAATGCTCAAATCTATATGTCCAGTTTCTCCTCTGGCTGCATGAGAGCCATTGTTTCCCACCAATGCTTTCATCTTAACAGCGCTATCCATTTTAGTCGTTCAATTTTTTTTATTTCTTTTTGAAAAACCAATGTTTAGGCGTTGCTTCCTCTTTCGTTCGCAAATAATGCCGCGGTTACCATCAAAGTCGGGTATAAAGTTGAGGAAAGAGCAGGAAGGTTACTTTCAAGATAGAAAGTGTTACTAAAATCTGTAAGGAGAGCCAAATAATTAAATTCAAGAATATGGGACACAGGAGGTACGAGCATCGGATTAACTCATGGCGGACTAAGTGAAGCGAGTTAAAGCGGGTTGTACGATGGTTAACCTCTGCAAAATAAAAAATAAAACACATTTCTGTCATTGAGAGCGATGCAGAAATACCTGACATTGGTAGAAATGCTGTCACCAGTACTATTGGGGCATTAAACAAATAAAATGCTTGGACAGTGATAAAAAATTACACTTTTAATTTGTGCATGTACAGTTTGAATAAAAATTTAAAAACAACTTCTACCAATAGTCTGAAGGTGCTACCACCATTAAGTAATGAAAAGGAGTAAAATTGATATGTTCAATGCTCTTTGTAAGCATTACAAACTGTAAATCACTAATTATTCCATTTACGTAAGCGAGACATGCTTATGCAGCCTTGAAGTTTGGGCAGCTTCTAAATTATTCCATGCTATTGAATGTGTGCATCATTGGTGAACAAACAGCTTTTATGTTTTAATGATTGTAATTTTCACTGCAATGGTTCACTGCAATGGTTGTTACAGCGGATGTACTCATTATCGTGAATTGAATTCAGGATCGTTTCACGCAGATTAAAGATTAACAGATCTGCTATTTTCTTATATTTCTGTGCAAGTGTGTATCACGAAAATATATTATAAATATACATGTATATATATGGGACAGTTTCCGCGAAAACTTCCTATGTTTTATAACATTATAAAATAATCGTGTTGTAACGTTTGAATCACTATGTAATGCAGGATTTATTAGTCTGCGCTTGCGCAGTACAATGTACTGATGGAACCTTTTGTAATAGATTTGTCACACGCACACCCGTGATCACACACATATACATGTATATACACCTTATTTTTGTATGTTTGTCAGTCTGTACCTCGTGTATACCTGCTATCAATCTTGGCCACTTACACTGGCGTAGTCGGCTCTACACGAGTTGGAATGTCCAAACCCTTGCTCCTACCTGAGCCCTACGGAGGCGAAGCGGGTGGCTGAGCGGAATGGGTAGACCATTTCGAGAACGTCGCCGCTGTCAACAAGTGGGCCACTGGTGAGGAGAAATTAAAATGGCTGAAGGTGCGTCTAACTGGGAAGGCTCAGACAGCGTTCAAGAAGTTGCCACAAGATGTGAAAGAAAACTATGGTGAGTGCATGAAATCCTTACAGCGCCGATTTGACCCTGACAGTAAGAGGCAACTGTACGTGGCCGAGTTAAGTGCCAGAACGAGGCACAAGGACGAAGACTGGGCTACTTTCGGCGACGTATTGAGAGTTCTTGCGGACAAAGCGTATCCTGACCTGGAGGAGAAGGCACGAGAACGTCTAGCATTAAACCAGTTTTTGGCACAAATTGAAAACGCCCAAGTCGCTTTCGGCGTGAAGCAGACCAACGTCGAGGAGGCTGTCGTCGCAACAATTGAATTAGAGTCGTACTTGGGAAGCTCCGGTAAGCCGCTGCGAGTGAGCGCTGTGTCCCCACAGGAACCAGACCCAGATGTACGTGTACGCCGTGCAGACCGTGCTGAAGCTGTCGCAGCTGTCTCTCCACTTGATGAACCTCAGACGGTGAAGTCGCTTGGCGAGCGGCTACAACGGTTGGAGATGCTACTCGAGAGACAAGGGAGTTCCACAGGGCTTCGGACAAGTAAGCATACCTGGGAGGCTGAGAGTGGGAAACGCAAGGCTGTAGTCTGTTGGACTTGTGGCAAGATAGGCCATATTGCAAGATTTTGTCGGAGTCGCGCAACAGAGCGGCATCAGGGAAACTTCAGTCCCTCAGTGGAAAGAGCCTACCACGTGAGGGAAGAAGACATGTAGAGGCTCAAACTGATCAGTTGACTGTTCCTTCTCTTTCGGTAACTTGCGGGGTAAGTTACAGCGTAAAGGGAGTCGTTGGGGTGGTAGCTATTGCATTCCTTGTTGATACGGGAGCAGCTGTATCTCTTATCCGCAAGGATGTCTGGACACAACTTGTAAACAGGGACAGTACACTTGTTCTTGAACAGTGGTCTGGAAAAAAGCTTGTAGGGGTCAATGGGGCTTCATTGTCTATTTGTGGGTGTGGAAACATACAGGTTTTGTTCAAGGGTACTCCATTTATGGTCACTTGCATTGTAACTGATGACATCACTATAGAGGCAATCCTTGGGTTGGATTTTTTGGAAGCTAATAGTTGTGTGATTGATTGTGGTCAGAAGGTACTCACATTCCCCTCCCAAAAGCTTTCGATTCCATTCTTAAGCAAAACCACCACAGAACATGGAGTTGCAACTGTTGGACTGGTCCTAAAAGAGAAAACAGTTGTTCCAGCAGGAAGTGAAATGGAAGTTATGGTAAAAATTGCTGGTCCAGTCACTAATGGTACGTGGTTTGTAGGACACAAGTCAGCCACTTGTAATGGTGTGATGGTGGCTAATGCAGTAGTGTCTCCAAGCAGTAATGTAGTACCAGTACGTATACTGAACCCACGTGATGAAATGGTGGTGCTGAAGAAAGGAACACAGATTGCAAGCATGGAGCTCCTAGAGCAAGATCCAGTTATCAACATATCTACTGTGATGAAGAGTGCTGAAGTCTCACTGGAATGCCAGAACATTCTATGGGATTTGGTGTCTAAGGTTGGGAGTCACATTAGTGAGAGTGAAAGAGAACAACTCTATTCTCTTCTTGTGGAGTTTGCCGATATCTTTTCTTTCAGCAGCAAGGACTTGGGCCGCACTAAAGAGCTGAAACATCGTATTTTCACCAGTGATGCTCAACCAGTGCACCTACATCCTCGTCGTATTCCTCAGGCACGCAGGGAGGAGCTCCGAGGCTTGCTGAGGGACATGCTGGAGAGTGACGTAATCCAACAGTCTGACAGCCCTTGGTCCTCACCTATAGTGTTAGCAAAGAAGCATGATGGGACAACACGATTCTGCGTAGACTACAGGAAGGTAAACGAAGTAACAAGAAAAGATGCCTACCCACTACCTCGAGTGGACGACACTTTGGACACACTGGTTGGTTCTAAATTCTTCACCACACTCGACCTTGCCAGTGGGTACTGGCAAGTGGAAGTGGCTCCCGAGGATCAACCTAAGACAGCCTTCACAACACCGGAAGGACTTTACCAATTTAAGGTAATGCCATTTGGCTTATGTAACGCTCCAGCGACATTTCAGCGTTTAATGGACAGAGTGTTGAGTGGGTTAAAATGGTCGAGCTGTTTAGTGTATTTTGACGATATAATAGTAGTAGGTACTACATTTCAGGAGCATTTACATCACCTCACTAGTGTCTTCACTCGTCTGAGGGGGGCGGGTCTCAAGCTAAAACCAAAAAAGTGTACACTCTGCAGGCAGCAAGTAGCATTTCTAGGCCATATAGTATCCACAGATGGTGTTGCAACAGATCCAAGCAAAACTGAGGCTGTGTCGAAGTGGCCCACTCCCCAGAACAGAAAAGAAGTTCAACAATTTTTGGGGCTAGCCAATTACTATAGGCGTTTTGTCAAAGACTTTGCCTTGATCTCAAAACCACTACAGCGGTTGACAGAGAAAAACGCACCTTTCGAATGGACCATTGGATGCCAAAATGCTTTTGATGAATTGCGTAAGCGTTTGGTTTCTTCCCCAGTCCTTGCATACCCAGATTATGAGCGACGTTTCATACTCGACACGGATGCAAGTGATGTTGGAATTGGTGCTGTGCTTTCACAGGTTAGTGATTGTGGTTCTGAGCGTGTTATTGCCTATGCGAGCAGATCGCTTACTAGGCCAGAGCAAAGGTATTGTGTAACACGTAAAGAATTATTAGCAGTTGTGGAATTTGTACATCATTTTAGACAGTATCTCCTTGGGCGAGAATTCACCCTTCGAACTGACCATGGATCTCTGGTCTGGATCCGGAATTTTAAGGAACCGGAAGGTCAACTGGCTCGCTGGCTAGAGAGACTCCAGGAGTATAACTTTACCGTTGTGCACCGCCAATTAAGGCTTGCGCCATTGCAACGCTGACGCCCTTTCCCGTGTCCCATGCAGGCAGTGCGGTAGGGACGAAGATATAGAAGCAGAGAACACCGTCATGGTAGGAGTGGTTTCCAATCCGTTCCAGAAATATACTCCAGCTGAGATGAGGCAGATGCAACTGGACGACACAACCATCCAACCTGTTCACTGTGCTGTATCTTGTGGTCAACTAACGAGCCCTGATATTGTTAAATCGTGGAGTCGAGGAAGTCGTCTTCTGATGCAACACTGGGACGCCCTCTGCATCTATGATGGTATCCTGTGGAAGAAATGCGTGGACGGAAGTAGAAGATTCCAGCAGCTCGTTTTACCTGCGAAGTTACAAGAGGACGCTCTTCGCGATCTCCATCAAGGTGCCGTAGGCGGTCACATTGGAGAGGAGAAGATGAAACACAGACTGAAAGAGCGGTTTTACTGGCCGGGATGTACAGAAGCTGTTGGAGAGTGGTGTAGGAACTGCATAAGCTGCACCACGAGGAAGACGGGTGCCCCAAAGAGAAGGGCTCCTCTGCAAACCATTAAGGCTGGGTACCCGATGCAAATCGTGAGTGTAGATTTAATGGGCCCCCTTCCCGAGACTGAGGATGGCTGTAAGTATGTCATGGTAGCTGTGGATTGTTTTACCCGGTGGGTAGAAGTGTATGCTATACGGAACCAGGAGGCCACAACTGTTGCTAAAAAACTTGTCGATGAAATGTTCTGCCGTTTTTCTCCTCCAGAACAGCTCCACAGCGACCAGGGACGACAGTTTGAGTCAGATTTGGTGAAGGAGATATGCAAACTGTTGCAGATCAGAAAAACGCGCACCACGCCGTATACCACCCACATGCAGTGCAATGGAATGGTGGAGCGGTTCAATCGGACTCTATTGGACCTGCTTTCCACCGCAGTTGGCAACCATCAAGCTGATTGGCAGCAGCACATACGTAAACTTTGTCTGGCTTACAACTCTAGCGTCCATTCCTCCACAGGATTTACTCCGTTCTTCTTGATGTTCGGGCGCCAGGCGAAGCTACCGATCGACCTGATGTACGGCACTAATCAGATGGAGCCGAACACTACCTCCGAGTATGCACGCTGCTTGAAAGACGCCTTGCAAGAAGCATACGCACTGGTGAGGGAGCGCTGTCAGGCCGAACATAAAAGGCAGAAAGAGCTGTATGACCAAAAAGTGCATGGGAAGCCATTTAGCCCGGGCGAGTTGGTGCATGTGGTTACACTCCACAGCCGTTCCTCGTGGTCGATCCAGAAAGCTACATCATCCTTGGAAAGGACCCTTTAAGGTCATGGAACGACTGGGCGAGACCACGTACAAAATCAAAAACCTTCAAGGTCGGAGGAAAACAACATTTGTTCATTTTGACAGGCTCAAGCCATGTGTAATATCCGATGACAAGCCAGAGAACACAGGGTCCAGAGAACAAGAACCAGTTGGTACAAATCTGGATCTGGTTGACAGCGATGACGATGATCCAGTACAGCAAGAAGAGGCAGCAGTCCCAGAAATTGCGAACCCACCTGCACCACCCTTAAATGAACAACGCCGATATCCTGTACGAGATAGACAACGCACACAGCGCTATGGAATATATGTGGAACACTAAAAAGAAGGGAGCAGTGTAATGCAGGATTTATTAGTCTGCGCTTGCGCAGTACAATGTACTGATGGAACCTTTTGTAATAGATTTGTCACACGCACACCCGTGATCACACACATATATATATACACCTTATTTTTGTATGTTTGTCAGTCTGTACACAGCAAAAACAGTTTGGTGTATTTCACTCAAAACGGCAAACTATATCACTCTGAATCAGGATTCTGAGTGATATAGTTTGCGTTTTGAGTGAAATACACTAAAAAATTTTTGCTGTGTACCTCGTGTATACCTGCTATCAATCTTGGCCACTTACAGCTATATCGTCCAAACGGTAAAGGCTGTCGACTTCCTATTTTCATGACTTCATACTACACCATTGCTCTATGGTAAAATGGTTCTTGCATTTGATCCGTGCCAGCATTGCAACGTTCGATACCCCACCTGGTTCAAACCCAACGTAACTTTCTGTAGGACTAATCAAATCGCTTCAAATTCGGATTGTGAGAGCTAGGTCCTATACCTATATCTATTTATTCTATTCGTTACTGAATTTTTATGCCATCCGTTACGGTGATACAGTTGAACAAACTACGTGCCCTTTTTCCCGCTCGATTCGCGCCAATGATTTGGGCAAATTGCGTCCCGCTCAATGTATGGGATGGCCGGGAGGTGGTGATTACATGTATATCATTGGCGCGTATCGAGCGGGAAAAAGTGCACGTAGTTTGTTCAACTGTATCTCCGTAAGTCGTAACGGATGGCATAAAAATTAACGAACAGATCAAATCCCTTCAGTGTGAATGGTCATACCTGCAGCGAGTCATGCATAACTGTGGAGGTGCTTTTGTCCCACTGCAAGATGCGATTTTAAAGGCTTTCTACCCAGCATTTTTTGAAGGAGATTTGTCAGATGCTGAATGTAAACTGTTTTCTTTACCAACTCGTTTTGCTGGCTTGGGGATTAATAATCCTACTGAAACAGCATCATCGTCCTACCACACCTCTACCCAGGGTACCAAAGTTTTGGTAGAAGCTATTAAAGGATGTGGTGAATTTAGCTCTGCCTGTCACCTGGATGCAATCAGCAAGGCAAGCTATGAGACGCGAAAAGCACTTGACGAGGTTTCCAAACAGAAACTAGATGCCATTCTTGCAACTCTTTCACCAGGCAGACAACGTGCAATCATGAGGGTGGTTGAAGGCAAAACGTCCAGCTGGTTGACGACTCTGCCACTCCAAAGTTGCCACTTTGATTTGGCTCCTGTACAGTTCAGAGATGGCCTAGCTCTGCGCTATTTGCGACATCCATCTAATCTACCAGCCAAATGTGATGGTTGTGGAGCTGATTTCACCCTCCAACATGCCCTAGACTGTAAGAAGGGGGGACTTGTTATACTATGCCACAATGAGATCCGTGACTGCCTTGGTGACCTTGCCAGTCAGGTGTGGCCCCAAGTTATAAAAGAGCCTATTGTCAATGAGGCTACTGCCACCTCAAGTGATCCATTGACCTGGGAATCAGAGGTGTTTGGCAACCACAGGTGGAGGTGTTGTTTGATGTCCGTGTCATAGACACTGACGCCCGCCATCGAGCACCTAATGCCATTCTTGAGTCAAGCTCACCGGAGAAGAAGAGAATGTACAAAAAGGCAGTTGAAGACAGAAGAGGCACCTTCACCCCATTTGTCCTTTCCGTGGACGGACTACTACACAAAGAGGCTAGTCACTTCCTAAAGCACATGGCCACTGCTCTGTTGTCCAAGTGGGACAAAGCATATTCCATTACCAGCAGCTATGTCAGATCACGGCTTGCTTTTGCAGGGGTTCGAGCAGTGAGCCTCTCTCTTAGAGGATCCCGCACCAAATGGAGAAGTGGGCTGGGGTTTGAAGATGGTGCTCCTCTGGCCTCATTCATGGAGTAAATTTATTGACTTATTATTATTTCTCTTTTTAATTACTTATCATCTAATTGTATGTATTTCATGTTTTTATTAAATCAGTAACTTAGTTAGACCACTGATCCCAGATAGTAGTAACAAACAAAAATAAGCTAAGGTTAATTATACCTTTCATGTAAATAACATTCATTTCTGCTACACCCTGTATGCGCTTGATTTAGGAGAGGTATTAATGGTTTAATTATTAAGATAATTATAGTTTTCAGCATAATTTATCCTGTGTTAACATGCTTATAACTATTTGCAGTTACTTTCATTAATTTTGGACACCTTCATATTATATGCAACTATCTTTGTTCCACTGCCCCCAAATCGATTTTGATCCATGGAGACAAGCATTTAACAAAATTGAATGAATGTAGACATCTAGAATTGTATGTTATCAGGTGTACTGATACTTTTAAGGAAGTGGTGAAATTAGTGACCAGACCCATATGTGGCTGATTTGACATGGATAAGAATACATGATAGAGGACCACAAGACAAAAAATGACATGTGTCTACTGATCCAATGGCTGATTCCAGTGGGTGCCGTGGACAGGAGTGAGATCAGGCTCTTGTATATGGTGAAGAAGACTGTCATATGAAACTCAAAGAGGATGATTTCACAGCTAAAGTCCAGAAGTTCGAATTCAGCATAGGATCTTAAACAGTATGGTGATGTGGTTATCTCCATGTATGGGTAGATCTAAACAACACAAATATACACTATAAATAAAATGTGTATATTTAGTACATGTAATAGTATTTTTTTTCCCCCTTTAAAAATGCATACAATTAATGTTAAAAAATAATCAGTACATACAAACATACAAATAGTCAATAAAACATTACCTACCTGAATACCTGGAGCACCATCATAAAATCCCAGCCCACTTCCACTTGATGAGAGACACTCTCAAGGTAGAGGCTCATTGCTTGAACCCAGACAAAGCAAGCCATGGTTATATGCAATGACGTGTGTACTAAATTAGCAATGACATACTACAACCACTACTTGCCTTTTTGCATATGTACATGTGTTTATATGTATGCAATCAAATCAAATCAAATCAAAATCAAATCAAAATAGTATACAACAATCGATTCCTTTTGCAGTCAATTAAAATGATACGTATCTATAGCTTTGATACTTGTTTTGAGGTGAATAGTATATGCCATTTTATTCAATTGTACATCCTTAATAATGTTACTTGTACCTTACACTCCTGAGCTCAGTGAGCTAGCCAGAGGCACCTTTTTTTTTTTTTTTTTTTTTTTTTTTTTTTTTTTTGGGAACACCCTTTATTTTTGAGAGTTGTGGTACATCATCGTTTATGTTGACTGATACTGCGCTATAAGAAGCTGTTCTGCCACCTCCTTACACTGATATACAGTGTACCTTCTCTTCCCACGATGGTCAACCACTCGTTTCCTACACATTCTACCAAGTTACTTGATGCGGTAATCCATTTGCCCTACATATTAAGTCGCAAGCGTGTCATTTATTCATGAAAATGCAAAATCGTTCTCGTCTTTTGGTATACATAGCCTTGTGCCCCCATCTTTTCTCTTTACGAAAACGCTAGACTTACCCTGAGTTCTTGCGGGAGCTGCCCGTACAACATCCAAAACTGAAGGTCATATTCCAATACACGCGCACATAATTTCATGACTTCTTTGTTTACTGACACATTAGACGACATAAGATCAACACATGCAGACACATTTTAGAAGAGGAATGTTAGAAGATGTGGAAAACTATATTTGGTTTTTAACAAGAGTGTTAATATACAGTAAGAAATAGACCGCTGAAAAGGTACGATAAAACGACTACGATAATGAGCTCATTAAAAGTTATATTAAGAACCCGTACCGTATATATGTTCTTAATACGCAACCTAGTTTCCAAATCCGAACAACCGTGATAGTGAATAGAATGTACATGTACGGTCTACCCGCCGCCGATGCAAGAGACAACTGGCGCAAGGAGCTGCACGTGCATTGTTGTCCACAGAAACTACGAACTCGTAGTACTGGTACTCAAAGAAGACCAAGGCAACGTGATAGAAGGCACCGAAATGGACGAGGAGACGTCCGCTTGTACTACCCAGCCTTTGCAGGCACCTGGCATTGCATCGTCCTCCGAGATCGTGGAAGAGTGCACAGAGGAAGGAAGCATATAGGAACGTCCGTGCTCACCAGCGGACTGACTGGACGTGCGGACATTCAACTGAAGTACATGTACAGTCTGCCCTCCTTATAAGCTCCATGTTTGTTCCCTGAGCTTATAAGGAATTTGAGCTTATAACGAATGTTGTTTTTTTGCGTGTACCTACAATAACATTATGAATTTAATTACGCGTCAAACACATTGAACTGCATTTTGTCCTGTAAACACACCAGATGCCTAAAATCCTCCTCTGAAAAGATGCCAAAATTATCTCCTACAAACTGTAAAAGAGTAGACACACTGTTCTTTGCCTCAGTCAATGGAACTGACTGTGGTTCCACGTTGTTGGGGTCTTGAGTTTCTTCTTCACCTACATCAAAACCTGTATGTGAAGCTGTTTGACCCAATAGCCTTGCTGCAATTTCTGCCATCGTCTCCTCCCCTTCTGTCTCCATTTCTCCAGGATCCATTACCCAATCAAGTGCTGCCATTCGGGTCACTCCCGGTTCAACAGGCAACCTTGTGATATCTCCCTTAGTTGGGAACTTTCTCCAGCATCTGCTGCCATCAGTGCTGCTCTGTCTGGTCTCATTTGCCTGATCCAAGTTTCAGGCAGAACCCCTGACTTGCACCAACAGTTCAATACAGTTGTTGCTGAGATGTCCTGCCAGGCAGCTACAAGCCAAATAATGGCCTGAATGTGTCAAGAGTATAAAGAAGATATTGTAGGTACATGTAAGAGCACATCAGTGCAAAAACCTATACAACAAGTAAACAAAGACAGACCTGCTTAAGATTGGCTTTAAGTGACAGTGCCTGTAGATCCTGACTGGGATCATTGTCATACTGTTGGACCATGTAACGAGCCAGCTTGCCTTTGTAGTGGGCCTTAAAGGCAGCAATGATACCTTGGTCCAAGGGCTGCACAACTGACGTGCAGTTCGGTGGCAGAAAAAGGAGCAAAAGATTGCTCAACCTAAAGGCATCAAAGCTGCCCACTTTTGTAAGTACTGTATCTGCCACACCATGTGAACTGGCATTGTCGATCAGGCTAAAGTAATTCAAACGTTTCTTTCACTACATGTACATAAAATTAACCTATTTATCTAGCTATTTATTGGAACATATCACCCACTGCCTGTCTGTAGTATAAACCTGTCTCATCAAAATTGAAGATGTCATCTGGTCTGTAGTGGCTCAGAATATCAGGCAGCTCCCTCTGGGCTCTAGCCACACCTTGCTGGTCAGCACCCATGACGTTTTTTCCATTTGGCTATAGCCAACCATGGCTAAGTACATCAACAGTGTGATCATCATCTGGCATTACGCTTGCAGAAGAGGTAGATGGAAGGACGGCTGGAGGTGTGGTTGCAGATGTGGGTGTGGCTGCTGATGTGGAAGTGACTGCTGAAGGAGTGGCTGCTAAAGACAGGGGTGTGGCTGAAAATAATGGAATGGCTCCAGTGTCTCCAGATGTAAGAGGAGCGACTCCAGATGAAGCACTTATAGAAGCTACAGCTCCTTGTCGATCAATTTGCAGGTGCATGGCCAATTCTGATGCCTTTGACAGCATCAGAGCATCTGAAAGCATTCCGTTGCGCTCACGTACGCTGGAGAGTATGTGGACTAATCAGTTTATGCATTCAAACTGTATGACAATTATATTTTACCTTTTAAACCAAGAAAAAAGCCCCTCATCTAGTAGAGGCCACATTGGGGCACGCCTCCTACACCTATCTTTCTCTGGTTCGTAAGGGCTCAGATCGTGGAATCCAGCACGCACTGCTTTCCCGACCACTGTCCGACAGATATGCTTCCCCGAGATTTGGCTAAACCACGCAGCAACTTTCTCGTCAGAGTCACCCGTGGAGACTTTCCTACGCGCAAGCTTGCATTTCTCGTCCACCGTGAGCTTGTTCCTTGCTTTCGCAGTCGATTGTGCGCGTGCCTCCGACATGGCAGCATGTACATGTAAAGCATTATGCGAACAAACTCTGAGCACGCATGCATTTTATACGATCGAAAGCGGAACGAATGCGCCTTTGTGCACACAATAAAAAGTTTCTTGTGCTAGTTTATATGCGCTGACTGTGCGCAATTGTCTTGTCTTTGTTCAGCCGCAGATTAAAGCGCTGTACAATGGTACCCTTTCTTATCATTTGCGGCGCATACATAATCATGGAACACGAAAGTCGAATTAGCTTTCATCTTTCACGCAGTATACACTGTTAGCTTTCACACAGTATGCACTTTTAGCTTTCATCTTTAATGCAGTATACACTGTGGTAGCTTTCAAGTTACATGCAATAGTTATGAATTAATTTAGGTACACACCCCTGAGCTTATAAGGAGGGAATGAGCTTATAAAGTGGTGTGCTTATAAGGAGGGCAGACTGTACCTGAAATGCGTGCATTGACGAGAAGTAGAGATCGTTGCAATTGTTTGTGCATGCTAACCTGCTCACATGTACGAATGACCCAAGTAAAGAGAAGACCTCCATGTACAAAAATACCATTACATGTAGTAACGTTAACGCACAGAGCGCACCCCTGCATGGCCTCCATATAATTTAAAAGCTATTGAAATTCCTGAGCCCAGTGAATCATGAAATTATTCACTGTCCGTATAGATCTATATGGTTTTAAGGCTATCGCATTCTACTCAGGGACAAAGGGAACAAAGAAATTATACGATAAGCGTTCTAGATAAGGGTGGGAGAGTTTACACACGGGGAGGGACTTGGTATCGCTGGTGGTCGACATCTTTGTGGTATCAGAAAGTAATTACCTCCCCCCACCCACCCCTACTCCACTTCATCTTGGTTGTAGAGAATGCCTTTACATATTTTGTACTACGTATACAAAAAGCGTTAGGGTGGGGGTGGTCTAGCCCCCATTCCTCACGTTTTCAAAAGGGTTTAGAAATCATAAAGCCTATGCCTAACGATCACGGTATGTGCCCAGGCTAAAGCAATATAAAAATGCCTTGCATGATAGCGCAGTATCATTCTTTGATGAGGTTGAATATTTAAAAATGAACTTGTTGTGCATGCAACTGTATTGCTTATAGCAATATGAGATGATCACCTTAAAAACGTAATCAGGACGGTCCCCAGACTAACCGAGACAGTTCAGCATTAAGTTTACAACCCTATATATGGTGTCCAGGGGGATATAGGGAATATGTCCTAGGGGGTGGTCATTTAAATGCCTGTCCCCATGGAAGGCGGGGGGGGGGGGGGGGGGTTGAAGGTATAACAAAAGCTTATGCTGAGAGAGGGGGAGTGGAACAACATAGATTCTGAAGCTTGTCCTGGGGGTTTGAATACAATATAAGTTTGTCCAGGGGGCTTTTACAAGTCTGTATCCTGGGGGGGGGGGGGGGGGGGGGGGGGGTGGGAAGGGAGTATGTTTGCAATTATTGTCATCTGTAGGAGTGTATGGTTAAATAATGAAATACCCCATTGCTTTCTGCAACACACCAAAGCAAATAAGACGTTTCAGTTAGTCAATACTAATCAAGAGTTTGGCTACTTTGGGTGTGTTCTATGGCGTGGGATTCGTGCTCAAATTATTTTTCCATCTACCGCACTATGCTAAATCAACTTCGCTATATACATGTACCTCCGCATATATACCTCCGCATAAGCTAGTCTCGTACCCAGACCCACTTCACTCCACAGCAACGGGTGGATTACACCACCGCTGCGTCGACACCAGCTGCTGTGGAGTGGGTCTGTGTACGAGACTATGCATAAAGAATTAATTATACACCTCTAGTCTGGGGAATCAGACCTTATAGCCTCGTCCCCAGACTAACATTAATTAAGCTGTATATTTCTGCATAAGCACCAAGTATCCAGAAGATGATTCCATCACGTTCTGTACTGTAATGGTCATTTGTGTCAATTGCTGTTATCTTGTACCCAGACCCACTCCACAGCAAGGGGTGGAATACATCACCACTACCTGTACATGTTTTGTGAAGGGAGACGTAACCACACAACCTCCTCAGGAGCGCTGAGCTTCATTCAATCGACACAAGGTTGGAGGAATCAGTTGTAATACCTTCTTCATTGTCATCAATCAATGCCATAAGTGCTGTTCTAGGGAGAGATGTGTGTGTGTGTGTGTGTGTGTGTGTGTGTGTGTGTGTGTGTGTGTGTGTGTGTGTGTGTGTGTGTGTGTGTGTGTGTGTGTGTGTTGTGTATGTACTACAACTGTGGGTTCAAGGATAGCAGCACATGAGAGGAACTGACATGTTATTGTTCAAGAGATGTTTTGTGATGGTGAGGTATATAAGGTTATAAAGTTAGTTTTTAGGTATGTGGTCTGTGGTGCAAACACACACACAAACACACACACAAGCTATACATGTATGTATAGGTTGTAAAGCCTGTTCAGAATAAATGTAAATGTACAAAATGTATTTTATGAAATTTAGTTGTACTGTACATGGTTGCACAAAACATACCCTGTAAAAACCATCCTACAAGTCTGGACCTGTGTCCAGACCTGGTACACGGGTTCCAGCTTGCGGTCTGTATCATTAAGCCTTGGGGAAAGGGTCTATCTTCTCCTTTTCACTTATGGGATAATCCTGCTTGGTCTCCCCCCAGGCCCCCACCCCCCCCCCCCGAGATAACAGCAATTGACGCAAATGGCCGTTACAACTTCCGGATACTTGGTGCTTATACGGAGGAATACGGAGGTATATTATATGTACTAGTCTGGGGACCGGCTCCCCAGATAATGGGTTATGCAGATCAAAGATATATTTAATGCGGGCCTATATAGCTTATGCGGAGGTATATAGCTTATGCGGTGGTATAGATCGGAGGTACATGCATATACATGTATAATAAAGGAGGTACATGTATATGCCTTTATGCAGGTATGTCCGCGTAAAACTGCGTGCAAAAACAATGTATTTTGGACAAAAGGGCCCTGGGGTTGCAACACCCAACCACCCCCCCCCCCCCCCCCCCCCCCCTGTATCCACCCCTGGGAATCTAAGCATTGGAGTACACTAAGCCATAAATTACTGAACACTCCTGGCAGAGAAAAAAAATTAGGGGAACAAGTAAATCAAAAACTTCTCTATCGAGAAAGTGATTGGTGGTATGTAGGATTGGTGGTGCAAAAAGCAAGGAAACAAGGTACAGTATGTTAAAGTGAGGTTTGGTAGGAACCTACAACTATAACAGTCCTACATTTGCAAATAGGCTTCTTCGTTTGCAAATTCAGGACTGTGAGTTGTAGGATCCTACCAGACCTCACTTTAACATACTGTACCTTGTTTCCTTGCTTTTTGCACCACCAATCCTACATCCCACCAATCACTTTCTCGATAGAGAAGTTTTTGATTTACTTGTAGCTATAGCTTTTGTATACACCCTTTGTATACATATATATCCAAAATGGTATAATACAATAGCTAGAGGTATAGTACCCAAAGCGGTATATACCCAAATTCAGTTGTACATGTATATATATGGGACAGTTTCCGCGAAAACTTCCTACATGCGCGTATGTATGTTTTATAACATTATAAAATAATCGTATTGTAACGTTTGAATCGCTATATCGTCCAAACGGTAAATCATACTACACCATTGCTCAATGGTAAAATACATTTTGGTTCTTGCACTTGCTCCGTGAAAGCATTGCAACATTCGATACCCCACCCGGTTCAAACCCATCATAACTTTCTGTACGACTAATCAAATCGTTTCAAATTCGGTTTGTGACAGCTAGGTCCTATACCTATATTTGTTCTGTTTGTTTTGATTTGTATGCCATCCGTTGCGAGGATACAGTTGAACAAACTACGTGCACTTTTTCCCGCTCGATTCGCGCCAATGATTTGGGCACATAGCGTCCCGCTCAATTTATGGGATGGCCGGGAGGCGTTAATTATGCATGTATCATCGGCGCGTATCCAGCGGGAAAAAGTGCACGTACATGTAGTTTGTTCAACTCTATATACATGTATATATGATGGATGGCATTAAAAATTAACGACGCTTGATTTAGGAGAGGTACATGTATTAATGGTTTCATTATTAAGATAATTAGAGTTATCAGCATATAATTCTCCTGTGTTAAAATACTTATAACTATTTGCAGTTACTTTATTAATTTTGGACACCTTCATATTATATGCAAATATCTTTGTTCCACTGCCCCCAAATCGATCTTGATCCATTGAGACAAGCATTTAATGAATGTAGACATCTAGAATTGTATGTAATCAGGTGTACTGATACTTTTATGGAAGTGGTGAAATTATAGTGACCAAACCCATATGTGGCTGACTCAGGCATACGTCATGGATAAGAATACATGATAGACGACCATGCACGAGACAGAAAATGGCATGTGTCTACTGATACTATGTCTGATTCCAGTGGGTGCCACGGACAGGAGAGAGATCAGACTCTTGTATGTGGTGAAGAAGACTGTCATATGAAACTAAAAGAGGATGATTTTTTAGCTAAAGTCCAGAAGTTCAATATCAGCATGGATAATATTGACCTAAAAGCATAGAATCTTTTTAAACAACAGTATGGTGATGGGGTTATCTCCATGTATGGATATGCACCATAAATAAAATGTGTATATATAGTAATAGCATTTTTCCCCCTTTACAATTAATGTTGAAAAGTAATACATACAATCATACAGATAGTCAATAGAACATTACCTACGGGAATACCTGGAGCACCATCATGAAATCCCAGCCCATTTCCACTTGATGAGAGACCCTCTCAAGGTTGAGGCTCATTGCTCATTGCTTGAACCCAGCAGAAGCAAGCCATGGGTTAAATGCAATGACGTGTGTACTAAATTAGCAATGACATACTACAATATAATAGTATAACAATCAATTCAATCTATTCATTTTGTAGTCAATTAAAATATTACGTATGAATAGAATGATGTACTCTTGGCTGGGTTATGTGCATGGGGACGACGTACCGTAAGGCACCGCCGCCGTTGCATAAGACGACTGGCGCAAGGAGCTGCACTGACGTGCATTGTTGTCCACAGAAATTACGAACGCGTAGTACTGGTACTCAAAGAAGACCAAATAGAAATGAACGAGGAGACGTCCGCTTGTACTACCCAGCCTTTGCAGGCACCTGGCTCCGAGATCGTGGAAGTCTGCACAGAGGAAGGCAACATAGGAACGTCCGTGCTCACCAGCGGACTGACTGGACGTGCGGACATTCAAGTACATATACCCAAAATGCGTGCACGTATTTATTGATGAGAAGAAGATATTTGAGGCATGTGTGAGTTTTATTTATTTTTTTGTAGCGAACGTGCAGCTGCATGTACTTGTATGATGCAATAACGATTGCAATTGTTTGCCGGTGCATGCTAACCCACCTGCTCACATATACAAATCACCCAAGTAAAGACATGACCTACATGTACCTTAGTAATATTAACGCACAGAGCGCACCCCTCCATATAATTTAAAGCTATCACTTTGAAATTCCAGAGCCCTGTGAAATTATTCACTGTCCGTAGATCTATATGGTTTTAAGGCTATCAGGGACAAAGGGAACAAAGAAATTATACGATAAGAGTTCTTGATAAGGGTGGGAGAGTTTACACACATAGAGCTGAGGGACTTGGTATCACTGCATGGGGGTCGACATCCTTGTGGTATCAAAGAAGTAATTACTATTGGCTGGAGCACAAGTATGGGAGGTTATGTTATTTCAATGTGTGCTTATAATGCAATAAATCCGTAGCTCAGTCTATATGGCCATCTGGCATGTCTCCATCTCCCTCCACCCACCCCTACCCCACTTCAGCTTGGTTGTAGGGATGCCTTTAGATATTTTGTACTACAAGAAGCGTTAGGGTAGGGGTGGCCTAGCTCCCATTCCTCACGTTTTCAAAAGGGTTTAGAAATAATGAAGCCTATGCCTAAAGATCATGGTATGTGCCCAAGCCAAAGCTATATCAAAATGCCTTGCACGATAGCGCAGTATCATTCTTTGATGAGGTCGAATATTTAAAAATGCACTTGTTGTGCATGCAACTGTATTGCTTATAGCAATTTGTGATGATCATCTTAAAAACGTAATCAGGGTGGTCCCCAGACTAACCGAGGCAGTTCAGCATCCTATATTATTACAAACATTCTCTATGAGAAAGTTGGTGGTATATAGGTTTTGAAGGCAATAGTGGTGTAAAAAGGAAGGGAACAAGGGTCTAATAATAAGGGAAAATGGAATAGTCCTATATTTAGCACATGAAGAACATACTATATCCTATATACATGTAGAAATGTGCTAAATATAGGACTATTCCATTTTCCCTTATTATTAGACCCTTGTTTCCTTCATGTGAATGGTGAGGGATTAGCTGCACGAAAGAATACATATATAGTGGTAGTAAAAAGATGCCAATACCTGACCTTTGTTATTGTCATAACCAGTATAGTTGCAAGGAAACAATGCCTGCATACTATATCTGCTGCACTCTGCATTGTATCACGGCATATACCATGCATGCAACCTTTTTATACAAATATATCGGTGCACATGCACAAAAAGTAAAAGTATGCAGGCATACTGATTATGTATAACAGCGATTGCACATCCATGCAATTGGTAGACCTGCACGGCAGCAAGTTAGTTCTAATCACTTCATCATGCAACGCAATTGAGAGCTGGTTGGATTATCTTCGGGGTAAACGCATTCATTACTGCAGCGGTGCAGTCATGTTATCTTGCACCATATTGTCTTGCATAATGAACAATTATCTTAATTTAATTAATCGCAGACTATGACAGCATGATTGGATCGCCATCAACCGCATGCATCGCAATGCATGCATGTACGGATAATGCTCGTAACTAGTGATATGAACAAGAAAAGCGTGGAAATTGCAACTGAGCGTTGTCCGAGGTTATCCGGCAATAGAGTCCTATAAAAATCGGCGAGTTTTTCATGCGGTATACTGATAGGACCTATGTATAAGCGTTGAAACTAACAAAGAGAATGTCATGAGGCATATCCCACGTGGCACGACACATAAAGTATTATAAATCCACCAGGTTCGCGCAAGGATTGTAATAGTTAATAATCCTTGGTTCGAGGTACTATAGCTGGTTCAAGTAGACAACGATAAAAGAACTGCACATGCACTGTCGGATATATTGTGTGCACGCCTTATTTCTGAATGTTTGGTCCATACTCAAGCACGCAGAATTATTTATCAACTAACTCACTTTTCAATCCATGCACATATGCGTGGGCGTACCGCCGTAGACTTTCGTTTTTTTACTATTCAGATTTAAATCAATGTTACATTTGCACGTGAGCAAAAATTTCGTCAGCAGACGTCATGAATTTTTAAAAAGGTATTACAGATGATATTTATAATGCGTCATCTTTTTAAATACATTTATGAATAAATTAGGCGTGATTGAAATTAATTTACTTGTCTTGATTTTAGTAAAACGGTGCTTAAAATATTTATCTCATGTCATAATCAAATCGAATTTTAGAGTATGTTAAACATGTTTGAAATTCAATACCGTGGGAAAAACACCAGGATGACCGCGTATGAATGGGCCATTTCTGGATATGCCGTACACCCATGTAGATATAGATTGCGCGCGGTGTAGGTTAAATTGTGTACATGTAGTAAATTAGAGAAGTCATATTATCACTTATCTGGCTTAGCTACTTGGTCTCAAACAAATAATAGCCGCTCAGTTTTATAAGCGCGATTTCGTACATTACGAAAGCAAACACGCCCGGATACCACGAAAGTGCCATCATATGTGCCATGCAGCGTTGTTGCGTCATGGATGTTGTGTAAACTAAAGTGTATATGCTCGAACTATTAAAACTATAAAATTCAGTGTGTTCTTCTAAAAAGTAGTGAATAAACTGTCTCCGATGTTAGGTGTTTGCTAATGAGCATCGAGTCCACTTTGAATTGGAAATGCAATAATTCAATCCGGCATTTTAATACCTAATGTCACGACCGAAACAACCGTGACGTGCTCCATCATACATAAACAGCATGCACAATTTTGAGGCTCATGAATTACAATGTAAATTCGTCGTTTCGTGCATGTTCAAGGCTAATCAACTACCGGTAAAATTTTAAAGTCACTGGGAATTTTATATATGCATATATAGCGCTAGCGCTCCGAACGTGACGGGACGCGGTAGCGTGTTTCTACCATGGTACATACAGTATCTCTTCATCACCTTATATTTTTGGTTGGCATAAGTTAATTGAATGGAGATCTTGTATAATCATCACAATTAAGCTAGAGATCTGTCACGCAAAAATTGTACTGGGCGAAAATTCTACCTGGCGGTACACTTTTGCCAGCCAAAATTGTACCGACCTTGCCAAAAAGTGTCCACATAGTGAGAAATTAAAGGGTGACTAGTGAAGTATTTGACGTCAGAGAAGGCTTTCTATTCGGTTAACACGTACATGTCCAACACTAAGGCGAATGTAATAACTAAATTAAAAAACAATATGCCTGCATGCCCGAGGGGGGGGGGCAAAAAAAAAAGTTATAGACACCATCCCAAAAATTCTTAAAACCAAGGGCCAGGTCAACCCCCCCCCCCCCCGCCCCCTCCGCCTTCGAACACGCCCGTTTTTCGACCACGCCCCTTAAAATAATTACGTAATTGACAATTGACCACACCTACAATTAAGATAATATTACAAATTGAAAGCAGGCTTCGTTGCAGATTGCTGTTGTAGGTGTTGTCACTTCGTCGCTTGCAGCTGGAGACGCTGTTTCATTTGTACCATAGAATTTCGCGATACTCAGTCTCTCGTGCCATGACGTAATGCACAGGCTGTAGGCCTATCGAATATTACATCCCTGCCCATCAATTAAGGTTTGCGGTACTCCAACAAGATTTTGAAGAACGGCACGCATTATCGTTCATGATTTCGTAAAGTACTCGTTTAAACAATAGCAGGCGGGGCATGCTAGCGTGAGGCGTGAGTCGGCGTGACCTCATGCATGTTACTTAGTACCAGGTGTATCCGTGGCTTACTTAGTAGCGTTAGTATAGTTTTTATCTTTACATTGCTTTGCGACGCTTCAATTGTTGCACTATTGGGTAGTGAATTGGTATGAAGGCCACGCCCACGAATTGTGTCTCAGTCACGTGATAATATGCTTTCCACAATGAAATAGCTTACAATCGCACTAGATAGGCAGTTAAGCCATATCTTTGCACGAATTGGACACCCATGAACACTACAAACAATATGATTCCATCATTATGTTGCTGTAGTGCGAACTAAAGTGCAAAAAAAAAAATTAAGAAAAGTGATAAATTTTTAATTTTTTAATTTTTTTTTGGCCAAGACCCCCCCCCCCCCCCCTAACTTTGATACCTCATAACTTTTTTTCCTAGACCCCCTGAAAAAAATAATAGCATATTCGTGATGCTCTCAATGAGCTCTTCAAAGTTGGGGGATGGTGTCTTTCACTTTGTTTTTTGCCCCCCCCCTCGTGCCTGCCATAAAAAATTTAAAAAAAAAACAGAATATAAACAGCGGTCGAGTGTAAAATGTTTCGCTTGAACACACTGGGTATGGTTTGAAAGATTTATTCAACCTTAAAGTATGAAGCGTTATGAGACCTGCATGTGCCTTTGTGAATAAATTTCTAATGGCAGTTATGGGATTCGTTTCAGAGAATTTGCTCTTACATGTAACTTAAAATTCTTATATTAGAAGCTTGTAATTTTTTTAAAAGCCGATCTTCAAGCAACCTGTTCAAAATGAAGCATTGGGGCATCTAATAAATTAATTCGCCTTATCACACATGTCTATATCATCTTCTGTATGGAATGCATGGATATGCAGTAACCTTTTGGCAACCAAAATGTACCGATACGCGCCTGTACGACTGCGTGTTATTTTATTATATATTTTCCTGGTCTATATAGATTGGCCGCCGTCGTCACAGCCAGGTGCCATGCACGGGTCATAGCATGACGTTCAGACAGATACAAAACGTACATGCATATGTGTACTAAACACAATTGTAAAATGTAAACGTAAGTGCACCACGATGACGTAATTTAACGATGTATAAAAATGGCTGAACAAGTCGAACTGGAAACACCTTTAATTAAAGTTGTTTGGAATAACCTATACGGGAGAGGGTGGTACGCCACTCAACCCATCGCACCAGGAGTTGAAGTGCTCAGAGAGGAACCGCAGATACACGTGATTAGCCAATCCGAGAGGGGAAAGCGTTGTGACTGTTGTTTAAGGAAAGCCGAGTAAGCTTCCACCCCCGGCCCTGTAATGAGCCTGTTTATGTTCATATCTGTACTAGGCTTATCGCACGATGTACGCGATGTCTTGCTGCATGGTACTGCGGACAGCAATGCCAGGTATCCGTCACTATCGTATTAAACCTAATGTGCTTCGAATAGTGAGTGTATTGCTTAATTTCAACAGAAGGATGACTGGCCCCAACACAAGGCTGAATGCAAGGGGATTGCTGCCATTCGACCTCGCGTCCCCACTGACAAAGCACGATTTATTTGCAGGGCTGTGGAGAGAAGGGTGAGGCAGAGCATGTTTTTACCCTGCATGTCCTTCCTTTAGCTACGTGATCTCTCTATACAGTCAGAGATGGTCAGCTTAAGTTCAGGCAAGTGATTGCCATGTGATTTCATGCATGGAAATGCATGGAGCACTCCAATTGTTGCTTTTGTCAGTTGAGGGCAGGGTAAATCCAAGTACCAAACAACTGATTGAGGATCAGGTAGAAGGAGCCACTGAGCTATCGGGTGCAGTGTACAGACACTTTGCATATGATGTAGCCTATAAGGTACTGTACAACCACTGATGACAAAGCTTTTCTGGAACTGACTACAACAATTTACAGATTAAATGCAATGCCTTTGACATTTATGACGACTACAATACAACTATTGGAGAAGGCATATATAAATTGTGTGCATGATATCATACATGTAAGCAATTTCATTAAAGGTTTATCCTCTTTCAGATGCACTATAATGAATCACTCATGTGAGCCTAACTGTGTTTGGTTATTCGATGGCAAAGCCATGGTCATCAGAACAGTTAGCAATGTTGAAGCAAATCAGCAGGTTTACATTGTATTTTTTAAAAAGCAAAGAGATATATGCAGCAATTTATTATATTGTTTCCTATAAGCTGTTTATCAGCTACATAGCACAGGTGGACAGCTGTAGTAGCAGGAGGGCATGCCTCAGAGACCACTATGCATTTGAGTGCACCTGTGTGAGGTGTGCAAGGGAGGAAGGTAATGATGAGGAAGTGGAGAGGAACATGACTACCATCAAAGCTAATGAGCAACTCTATAAGACACTAATCGGTAGGGTCTAGATGTTTATATGTATACCATTTCTTGCCACTCTTCCAACATTTTCATGTATACCGCAGAGAGTGGTGATATGGCAGGTGCAATGGAGACTGCTTCTAAGCTTGCGACCCTGTACAGGTGTTTGTGTATAAAATTGTGTTTTATAAGTATCACTATTGTGCCCTACAGAACTAGCCTCTTCCATTATCACCCTGTGCAAGGACTGGCTTTGTTTCGTTTAGGAAAGCTTCAGAAACTGGCAGCCTTGCAACAGGAGGCTTCAACAGCCTCAATAACAGCTGCAATTGAATCTCTATCCACTGTAAGGCAATGCCTGTCCTGGATCTGAGGTCACAGTCCTTTCATATACATATGTATACTGGGAGGCTGTTCAAGTGCTGAAGGTCTGTTTAGGGCTGAAGCATCCTCTAACTGAAGAATCCATCCTTGAACTGTATGATGCTGAAGAAGAACAGCGCATGGCTACATTGTATTATTAAGAGGAATGTGCATGGTGCTCTGTCAACCGTTTTACAGCCATTATAATTGCATGTAACATGCACAACTTAAGCACCACTGATTGCCATGCATAATTTGGGCAGGTGTTGCCATGCGACTTTTTATTGTAATTCCGGATCCATCATCCGGGATGGCTATCTAGTACATTGATCATGTAAAATAAAAATTTATAGCCACAAGTACAAAATAGTGGAATAGTTGCTATTTCACTCCTCCCTTTCAAAATACTTGCCAGATTATATTAGACACCATCACATTTCTAAAGCAATTTTAATGCAGTACATCAGTCATCAGTGTTTGTGCTTCTAAGTTAGCTTGTGACCTAAAGTTCAATGGACGTACTTGTATAGAGCCAAAATTAATCTATGCCTGAAAGCACCACCTCCAGTTTGTATGCCGGGTTTTGTAAGCAAGCTAAGAATTCATATAGAGTCATTGTAACCTTCTTGACTGCTTCCATTTTTTTCAATAGGTAGCTGTTACATTATACATTTTAAATTTTTTTTAGATAACTTTACTGCTTCAATTTTACCATGATATAACACATTTGCTTCATTAATATGTTCGAAGTAGAGTCCATCAATCACCTCTGGATTGGCAAGAATTGCTTTTATAATATTCACGTGACATTCTATGCATTACTTTCTGCAATACTTTGTATTTTCTTTTGACGATGATCTGACTGCTCAGTATCTTATTTCTGGGGTTTTTTCTAATAGCCGTTTACCCTGCTCCTTAGCAATGTTTAGTTCATGGTTGTGAATAAGCAACTTTATCTTTTGAGCTTGTCCTATACAAAATTTAATTTTTTTTTTTTCTGCTCGTTTTGAGGTTTTAAACACAGCCACAGTAAAGTTTTGCATCAACAAATCCAACCATGAATTATGTGCATTTCTAAAGTTAATCCAAGTGTTTTCTCTGCAAACATATTATGTGCAGGGGCAGAGAGCGTTTGTCTTGCCATAGGTGATGGAATGCTGGATAGATTACTCTCAATATAACAATACATTTTTTCGTTCAATTACTTCTATGATACCTGTTATAAGTCGAGGCAAAACATCATTCAAGCTTTTTTCTCCTGTGCATTCATTAAACTAAAATTGCTTTGTAAACACTGCAGTATAATATCTGACTCTTTGTCCAAAACTATCCCAAATATATCTTTACATGTAGTGAAGACAATCCTTTAATGATTTAGGTACTGTAAAGGTGTTTTAATGTACGAAATAGTATCAAGGTTAGTGATGCCTGGATTTCCATACAGCTGCTGCATCCAATTGCAAGGCCCAGTCATCATTAATTTTCAAATAATGACAAGTGCTTGCAATTGTAGTAATAGCTTGTGATTTCTTAAGTCCTTCTGTAATGCTGATTGCAAGCTAGTAGTATTACGACATGAAGTTTCTAATAGTTTAATTTAATTCAATCTTTTAGATCTTTGCACCTTCTGGCAATTCCATCTAGAGGGTGCACATTGCATTTGAGCTTGTGCAGTTCAATGTGGTGGATAATATTTGACTTGGTTTGTACAAGGTCAAGTTTGTGATATTCAGCACATGAACGTACAATCTCAGTAATACAGGTCTGAATATGGAAAGCAAATTGTCTGTCATACCTCCAGCTAGTGTACCTAATTGTAGCACATAGGAAGTGGGAAGAACCGTAGCTATACTGATGTGAACTTTCATTGATATGATGTTCCTCCACAGATGTTGAATCCCATGAAAGGGTTACATTATCATTATCATACAATATGCAAGTCACTTATTATGCCTAATTCATAGGCAAAAGAACTAACTGTACAAAGATCATCAAAGCAATCTAGTTACATTTCCAAGATGTTGAAGAACGGCCTTTATAACACTACATACACTAGCAACAGGCACCTGATACTCAAGACGTGAATATATTGTTTTTACGACATGCTGTACTGTATGTTTTATTGTCTTCTCTAGTACTGATGCATTCGTGCTAAATTGTGGCTCTGATCTGCTTCAGCCCTTAACACTTCATTTTCCAGCTCAAGATTGCAGACCTTCTTACTTAAAAAGGCATTACTTCTCTTCAAAGCACGCTCTGTATTTTGTGTATTTCATGCCTTCTATGAGCAGCCTCATTTTAACCTTTGAATGTTTTAATGAAGCTATTTCATGCAAATGACCTGTATTATTCATTTGCCAACCGTTTAAAGTGGCCTCTTTTGTTTCAAAGATACTTTAAATGTGCACACAAATTTCTTTCAATAGTAACTTTTCTGTCTAAGTTTATTATTGTCATGTTGCTTACTTATTACTGTTTGAAACTTGTGACTGAGCATTCGCTTAGAAATGAGTAATTCCCTTAGTTTCACTCTCTTGATTCCGCATTCTTTGCAAGGAGTTTTTAATTTAGTAAATTGCAAAGGGGTTTGACAAGTAGTACTTGGTAATTCTTCAGGAGAGCATAGAGATGGTATAGCAGGGATTTGGCAAGTAGAGCTACATGTACTTGGAAATTCATCAGGAGGGCACTGAAATGCTGTAGCAGGGGTTTGATTAGGAAATGGAAACTCATCCTCTAATAGATGTACAATATCCTCCCAAACCCTTTCAAGATGCTTCTTCATACTTTTTATTTCTCCATGAGCTTTTGTATTAATCAAATACTATCAACGTTGGATGGAGTCATCTTTGCCACTTTCAAAATAGCTGTGGTGAAGCAGGCTGCATGAGGACAAAACGATCATATAGAACACTTCCTCTGTCATCTCAAACCCTTTCAGCCTCCTTTTGAAATTTTGAACGCAAATAATTGCTTTCTTCATGGCCATGTCAAAGATGCTCAGTGTCTATACATGCTGTCAAAATGAATTCCACTCTTAACATTTTCCACTTATATATATATATATATACGTAATTAATTAGGTCCCTCTCCCGATGTCCAGTTGTACTTTGATAATGCAGGTCTGCTGCTGTCATTCACTGTAGTGTAAAAGCTACATTTTATGGTGGCACAGATACACCTTTTGGTTTTTGAGCTATATTTTGCAATGCTAATGCCCTGCTAATGTGTCTGTGAGATTGGGTGGGTGAATAAAAGACACACAGAGCACTAGAGTGACTACATGTAGGTGGAAGGCATTTAAAGGGGCTACAAATAATTCCTGGGAAGATGGTCGCTTAGTACACACTCTGATCCAACAATGCATGGGGAAGTAACATGAAACTTTGAATATGCATATGATCTCTAACTGCCAGTAGTCAAGTGGAGCCACCTGTCTGCAAGACATTACCTTCTACTTACCATGTTCTACCACTTGGAGGCAGGAATGCTGATAAGTTGCATCCTTCTTTGTCGACTGTATCAGAAGAAAATACTGGGTTTTATTAGACTTGCATGTTTCACCTACTCAAAGGAAATGCATGTCCCCTTAGACCTTCAGCTAGGGGCAGTCATATCAAAATCTCATTTGCAGACCTTTAATTGTTACCTCATCCTCTGAGATGTTATCTGATGAATACTAGCTGGAGATCTGGTAGGTATAGTAGGTATGGTTATACCTACCATCATATCTTTGTAAATGGCTCCCACCTTGTATATCACTTTCGTTCACCTTTATACAGAAACAAATTGTGCACTATGCTTACATCGATGTGGGCTGATAGTCATGTGACTTTCACATGCATGTAGGTGTGGTTGGAGTGAAGATGTGATGGGTCAGTGCTGCTTGTATGGTGGGAGGGGTTGCATTATCTCAGTAAAAACGAAATTGCAATGCACTCTTTGATGCTAAGGGTATTTCATTCACTTAAGCAGCACTTATTTGGATAGCCTTAAATAAAGAATGATGCCTATTGTGATGTGCCTGTTATCCTTTCAGATAAAAGAGTTAATGGTGACTACTAGGTGGTAACGCGTATCTGAATGACCTCCAAAAAGCCAGCTGTCAATGCCTTTTGTTGTCAAAGTGTTAATTCAGATCCCATGCATCATGATGTTGGGCAGGACCCACCCATGTAGTGTATCTCAAAGTATGTTTCTCCCAAACCCATATTGGCTTCACCATGCATACAAAACCTCAGAGACACTTTCCTGACAAGTATTAATTCCTGCACATGGAGAATACCACTGTTGCTCGGACCACAATGACCAATAGTGATGTATACAGCCATGTGAAGTGCGGGCATATGCAAATCTATACATGAAGCACAACAAACTTGTACATGTATCTCGTGTTTTTTATAGCAGCTCTGGCTGGAAAGCTGC